>JANSTS010008495.1:38370-59733 GCA_026546915.1 Sylvicola fuscatus | reverse complement strand
ACTATAAAGTAAATAAACTAGATTGCCAGACCTCCCTGCCGTTAGTTTGAAAAGTAGTTCATAGGTACTTGAAAAGAAACTAGAAAGCGCAAATTAGCTGGCTTCAACTAATTTCCTATTTTGGCAATCATTTTAGTTGGTTCTTCTTTCAATTCGACCTTTTCATCAACCGAAAATATCGCTATAATAAACATTATTTCTCCCAAGGCTTAATCATAAGAAGTGGATGTAAGAGTGAATTATGCTCAAGGTTGTGCGTATGCTCGCAAATCGAATGCACTGGCCATGTGCGAGCGTCGACCGACCCAAATTATGAGTTATGGCTACTTTTGCCCAACAGCTCGAAATTGGATAAGAAAGTTTCATTAAGATACACGCCTTTTATGGAGGAGTAACATATTAGTCCATAGACAGAGCGACTGTGACGGCAGCGGCGAGTGCAACCCGATGTCTTTAAAAGCATACATCAGCACATACCTGAGTAGTATAGTTGAAGCGAAAAATGGTGCGATATGAGTGTGCACATAATAATTCATTTGCATATTGGTCATACACAACGAACACACGCACGTATCATTTTTCTACTGAATCACCAGCTTGTTATCTCCAAGGAATCGGCTTAAATAAGCCAAAAAAAGCTACCCGGTTGGTTAATTTGTTGGCATAGCTGTCTAAAGCGCGCGAGCACTTTTCAATGTCAGTAAAGTCCAGTATGTATTGTATATACGTATAAGTATGGACATAAAACCTGAAGAAATGTGAAATATACAACATAGTGACGAGATAAGAATGTTGAAGTGGAAGTAGATGTTGCCACTTGGACGATGACATCATTCACGAGATGCGCATTTCTCGTTTCCATGATTGATAGCCGTCTTGTGCTGGACCCTGCTTAAAAACTATCTTAACTATGAAATGTACTTACCTAGATCGTCCATTGTTGATGTTATTTTCCTTCTCAAGAACACCACCTGCAAATTCTGAAGAAACTTTTCGCATTCACTTGCACAATTTTAAAAAAGCACAGTCCTTCACCAACTTTAAGTTTATATTCGTTATCTTTAAATTACTACTGCACAGCTAATTGGAAATTTGTGCAATTGAAAAAAACACTGAATTTGCATTAATTGTTTACTAAATTATGTGGATAAGAAATAAGAATTGGAATTTCGCTAACACGTCAAATTGCTGGCAGCCCGTCGTGGCTAGTGGTGTGCAAAATAACCGTGTCGTATTCAAAACTAATCGACACTTTACAACGTACCAAAAGATAATTATTTTAAGCAATATAAACGCGTTTTTGAATGAATAAAATAAATGTAATTTAATTTTTTTAATGTTTAAGATGTAATTAAATCTTTAACTCATTTTATTAATATAAAAATAAATGAAACTGATTTCATCGACAAATATGGTAAATTAATATTCCACCAGAGGTCTTACTTACGAGATGACAAAAAAAGATTCTTCAAAAATTAAGAACAAAAATACTTAATTCGTTGTTAAGTAAAAAAGGGTAAAAAAGTCAGTTTTGGAACATATTCAACAAAAAACATATTCAACATATTCAACAAAAAACGTAGCTTTTATACTAATAATTCGTTTATACTCTGCATAAGATCGCCTAACCCCCGACCCTTCTGAACTAAACTGTAAAGATAGTCCCTTAGAAACACTTTTAGAAATCTTAAATTTGTACCGTCTCCGAGTTATCGAGGAGGTTGAATGTATCAGTTTTTGTTCAAATGGCTCACACTTTCTAGGATTCTCTTAACGCAAATAAAGTCAAAAACAACGAAATTTCATTTGGTAACTTTACATTTTTATCGAATACTATATTTTTAAAATAACACATATGTATTACATACGATTACATAAATTTCATGATCTGTTCTACCGCTAGACTATAGAGAGCACAACTATTAATATTCTCTCATAAAAAAATGTAACATTAAAATATTTTTGGCAAATATAAAACTAGTTGGACAAACAAAATCTGTCTCAGTGCATTCGAGTCTTTAAAAAAGTTTGAAAAATCTAAAGCTACGTCTTAAAATGCGTGATATTCATATAAAATACAAATATAAAAAATTTGTAAAGTGAGCTGTAAAATGGTAAAAAATCTTGTAACTCATTTAAACCGTTTGATAACGTCTCTTGAAAGGTTTACACAGACGACAGGCGCAGCACAAGAAAAACAGCGGTATTAAAGAAATGAAGAAGCCGAAGCAAAGAAACAGTACGGCTTTTCCCTTCAGCCAATCCCTCAACTTGGGCAGACATCCTTCCTTTTCAGCGCAATCAATGTTAAATTCTGTGACATCAGCTGGAAACTCATGACAACAAGATTTTGGCAGCGGCTCACCAGGATACTGATTTTCCCAATCAGTTGGTCCGTTGATGCCACAGCATCTCAGTTCATTTTGCAGCATTTTCCAAGCCAACTGACTGTCCTCGTTCACATTATGATTGGTGAATGTCTGGTTCATCTTCTGCTCCATAATTTTGTCGACTTGATCACATTGGGTTGACAACGTGATGATGCCAATAACTTGAACCCCAAAAATTACCGCCAATATTATAGAAAACTAAAAACACAAAAGAGTGATTAAAATTAAAAGAAAATATTGTTTGGATTTAATACCATTAAAAGCATGCAGTAGTTTTCCTTAAGCGCGCCACTGCATCCTAAGATTGAGATACAAGCAATCACAGCTCCAATTAACATAAAAGCGGTAGCCGCGATCCAAATGCTGTCTCCTTATTGGGCAAGTATATTTAAATTGAACATAAGATCATAGAAATACATATTTCATCAACATACCCACGAAATCAATATATTGATGATAGGAGAACTGAATGTAGGCTCCGACGGCAAATATTGAAACGCCAATCAACTGCAGAGATGGCAAACGTTAAATCATAGCTTAAGAATTATCTAAATTACCTATACCGCAAATATTGAGTTCAAAGAGACGAAGACGAACTTCAACTTGGATGAGTCATCAGGATCCATTTTAAACGATGTTTGTCTCGCAGCAATTCTAAAGACAAAATTGAAAATATATTTGTTTGACTATTCAATCTTCAGTTGTTAATAGAGAATAAACAAGGAAAATTATAACCGAACTGGTGCAAAACCAAGTAATAAGAATTTTATGCTAAAAACACGATTGAACAGACAACAAAAGAAATCAATAGATGTAATGAGCACATTGCCTCTTGAGATTTAAAAAAATCGCGGAAGGGATGGCTCACGCATTAGTTCATAAACGTGCAGCTCCTAAATATTAGAAAATTCTTTTTGAATCAGAAATCGAAATTAATATAAAAATGAACATGATAATTATTTGATCTTGACAAATTTAAAAAAACTTTTTACAAAATATATCAAGGTCAAAAGCAGAATATTTTAAAAGTCACGAAGGTTTAAATTGGGTTTTATTATTTTGTAGAAGTAGGTACTAGTAATCTTTTTTATGGGTTTTATAGGTAACAAAATGTAAACGGTTAAGACTTGACAGTAATAAAATGATAAAGACGCAAACAATAAACAGACAGAATTGTTTTGTGGCAAAAAAGTTATGCTATACTGAATAACTTATGAGTAGCCAATGCTTGACTAATAAATTATCATAAAAATCGTTGAAATTCAAAGTGACTCATAAACATGGCTTGACTCACTCTAGGTGACAAAACTCATTTGGCCAGACCATTAGACAACAAAAGAGGTTTTATTTTTAATAAACCATAGTCGATCTTTAACCCGCGAACAACGTTGACATCTGTGAAAGCATCAGATGGAACACTTTATGACAATTGAATTAAATTTAATTGAACTATTAAATAAGCAATCGAGTCAACAAGAGCACGCGCTTGCCGTCGTTTTGCTTCAATTTCAATTTGAGATGTTGAAATTTAATAAAGCAAGAATTTAGAATTTAATGAAATGACACATTTCGTTATCAATAAGTCAAGTTGCATTTGCAGACATTAGTTTTGACTTTTGTGGAACTTAAAACCATAATAAGGACACCGTAAATGAAATGTGATAAAATAAGATTCAAAATCACTTTAATAATTACTTAAATTGTGAATAATTTTGACACATACCAGGTTTCAATTAACTCAATACCGGATAATGAAATTGGAACGCACGAGGAGAAAGCTGAGAGCTTAAGACGCACCAAACCTAAATCACCAATCGACACAAGATTCCCGACTCTTGAGCCCAGACACCAATGCATAAACGCGCGCACAACAAAAAGCGAAAACAAATAATGTTTATATGTGACGAGCTCTACCAACTATCGCATATTATTGCCTGTTGGAAATGGACAATTGTATTTTTCGTAGAATATGTGTTATATATATGATTTGTTGCACTTATATAAAATATGTTTAGTTAATAAAGAAATTATTTTCGCTAGATGGCGTTTAACACACAAAAGAACAGAGTGTCCCAACTTTGCTTTATTTAATTTTATAAGAAGTCAAATTTGTCATTCCCTAAGTCGAAAAAGATCTTAGTGTTCATACCGCACTAAGTTTAGCCATTTTTTAAGAATTTTCTTTGAAAAAAGAAATTAAGCTAATGTAAAAGTAATCCCTTATTAAGAAGTGATTTGGGCGAACACTTTCAACATTTATATAAGTTTTAGGTTAAAAAGTAACTTTTATATTTTTAAGAAACTACCGTTATCAATAATTTGTAACAGGTAAAACACATATTACGCAATATATAAAAAAATAATTCTGTATCATGTATACAAATTACTAGAAGACACTTGAGCCATTGACATAAACCTAACCCAATTAAAGCTACACTCATAAACCACAATAAGATTTTCAAGAAAACTAAAATGATCTGAAAGCTGAAAACAACAAACTGTTTTGTGCAATTTGCATCAAATAACATTAAGGAAAGTCGATACAGACATGAAAGATGAAATATCCAATGGACCGATGGAAAGCTCCAGCGATAGCGATCATGAACTATTAAGCATAGGTACAAAAATTAAAAAACCTTTGCTAGCAGCAAACGTTGTGACTTAACAAATCTTTTCAGCCAATATGGTAAAAGTTGAAATGGATGACTCTAACACATCTCCAAGTGAGACAAAAAGCCCAGTATATCTAACCGACGCAGTTAAGCCAGACACTCACACTGACGAGTTGGATGTTACCGACATCGTTATATCAGAAGTGGGTAAACATCCGCCATTGTACGACCGTCTTCTTCCTCTAGCATCACGCACAATTTCCATACGAAATCAGAGTTGGGAAGCTGTAAGAGCCAATGTACCAGGAAATTTGAACGTGAACGACGTGAAGAACATGTGGAACACAGTTCGCCATCGCTTCATGCATGAACGAAGACTTAGCGAACAAGGAACCAAATACACAACTAAATATAAATATTACCATAAAATGGCCAGCATACTGGAGCCAATTCTAGAGCCGATTCCAGAGCCGGCTCAGGAAACAAGAAAGTCTATGAAAATTAAAAATAAGTATTTATACTGCCAGCGAGGCACAGCACCTTATCGCTTGGAGGATTTGATGGTTCCATTAAAAATGAGGACGACCAAAAAGCACACGCCAGACACAACGTCATCTGCACATTTTCACCCACCCACTTCGTCAACTAGTAATCCACACACAAATCATCTGGATGTCCAGGTTGGAGTGGCAACAACGCCAATTAGACTTAAAGGAACAGATTCGGCGACGGCTTCATTTTTCCTGGATAGACTGAGTGCACTGAAACCAATTTACGCTCGTAAGATGGAACGGAAAATTTTAAAGAATTTACACAAATATGAGGCACTGCAAGAGCAAGATGAACTAAATGATGAACGAGAATGAACGAGAGCCAAAAAACAATCAATTCCTTTTTTGAACAACATTTAAAATAGTTTTTTTTATTGTGTTCACTCAATCTTTAAACTCTATTGAATTTACGTATTTAATTTGTGTAGTTTCCTTATTTTGGAGCATTTGCCTTTAATATAAAGCAGAGAATAAAATTGTTAAATGACGCGTTCTCTTATCCGAATAAGTCACGTAACTGACGGATAAAAAAGACCTAAATACACTAAACAACTGATCTTTGAGATTCATAAAAGTTTTAGCCGATATGTCAGTCCACACTTCCAACAAAATGCGCGTAGCTTGGAGAGATGCAGCGATTGCAACACGTTAAGCAGATTCAATCGCGTAAATTCTTAAAAACTACAAAATTTTGGGGGTTGCACATCATCTATGCTGTGATGAACAAGAAGCACGCAAAACATATGTCAAGAGTCTGCAGAAAAAGAAAGAAAGAAGTTAATTATGTTATTGGCCAAAATAACATAATATATGTAAATACCTGTGCTACAGAGAGGGCTATTGCAATGTTTGCAAGTGTCATGACATTTGTTTGAAGTAACTCACGAACTGCTGGCAAGCAGCCGGTCTTTGTCGCCCACTCTAATGTGCATTCAATCTCATCATAGGGCATCTCATGGCAGCAGGCTCTTGGAATCGACGAATTGAGAGAAACTTGCTGCCAGTCTTCTGGTCCAGATATTCCACAGCATTTCATTTCGGATTGTACAAACTTCCAGCCATTGTGAATGTCAACATTGTACTCATAGCGGGCAAAAGTGTGATTGAATCCAAGTTCAAGAAATGAATCTAAATGATCATAAAATGCGTATCCAGTAACGGCAATTGTTATCTCCAGGAGGAAAATTATAACTAAAGTTACAGCAAACTGAAATGGCAACAATTGAAAGCAATTAATAATCGGTTTTGTCTGTAGGGAATGGTTTGATACCGTCAGTATCATGCATCCATTTTGAGTGATAGCACCGCAACATCCAATAAATGCAATTACAAATACCAAAACTCCAACCAAAATGGTGAGTACTGGAGCGGTCCATATTGTATTATCTGCAGACAGTTTCATTTAGTTTTTTACATTATTGTATTTTGAAATGTTTTACCAGTAAAGTCTGAAAGGTTGTAGTACATGTGCTGACTCTTAAGACCCAGGGAAGTTATTACTAGCCCGACAACCTTTAGGTGGTAAATTTTTATCAATAACAGTTGCATCTCACACAAAAACGTAACTCACAGCAAATATGAGATTAAACACAACAAAGATGACTGCGATGATGACCATTGTGTATGTCAGTTCCTTTAAGTGTTGCTTTCAATCTTATGGAGATGAATCTCCAATTGTCTCTCGTACATTACCCACGGCCTATAAATAGGAATATTTAACAAAAAACACTTTGAAAAGAATTATTGACGTGCAATCTTTTAAGCAAAATTTCAACAAAATATGAAAGCTTCTTGCATATACAGTTGTTAGTGTTTATGCTATGAAATTCTATGTTACCAATTTCTGAGTGATCTGCGCACCAACACAGCTGTCAGCCAAACAAAAACAAACTACATGTGACTACATATAGTAAACACACAAATTATATGTACCGCACCGTCCACCACAAATGTTCCACTTTTCCATTTAATGTATAAAATGTATAATTTTGTAAACATAGAACTTTATGATTGTACTAGAATTAAGATAAATAGATTTTAATGTAAATAATTTTTTAATTTTGTGTTGCTTTCAGTTAAATTATTATATTTAATTTTTTTAATTATACATTTTAAATGAATTTTAATTCAAATGCACTAAATTGCATGAGGGGTGAAAAATCCCAGTATTGAACCACTAAATAGTAGTTAACAAAATAAAGTCTTAAGTCTTAGCAAATAAAATGCAGAGAACTCGTAAAAAAAATCACTGACTGAATCATCTTTTCTCCCATCCTTCTGGCAAATACTATTTATTTTTTCGGAAATATTTCTTACATTATTTTCTTCTGTATCACTATATTTAATATTTTATTTATGTATCCAGAATAAATCTGTTATTACTTTTACAATATAAGATAAACATAAAATAAAAAAGTATCAAAAAAGTAAACTTATGCGAATTTAATATATTCATAAATTATGGAAGTTTTGCCAGTATTTAGAGCTCGTCTTTTAATTCATAGTATTTGCCATTGTAAACTTTGTTCTCGATTGTGACGCTTTCTAAATCTTCCTGGTCAACAAGAAAATCCTTAGCCTCCCAAGCTTGCGCCCCATCTTTAAACATAAAGATTGCCCGATTATCGTCGACCATATACCTAAGAACATCCAACGTCAATTTTATAAATCTTATTCGAATGACAAAAAATGCATTTACCTCTCCGCTTGAATGTGATTATTCCAAAGGCTGGTCTGCCATAATTTAGTCTTTGTTTCAGCTTCCTCTTTAGTTGGATTGCCCATCACTTTAACAAATGTCATCAGCGTCTTTCCCTTTTTGGTCATTTTTAAGAGATTTTCTGGATTCGACATGTCCATTTGAGACATGTCGATTTCTGGTGATGGTCTTAAATGTTCAGGCAATTCATCATCCTCTAATGGCTCTTCATCTTCCTGCAATATTAAATTTGGTAAATATTTTGTGGATAAGTAAAGGAAAAGAACAACATACTTCCCATTGGTCGAGAAGGCGCTCTAAATCAGCATCCGAGTAATCACGTATATCCTTTTTAGCCCAATCTGGCTTGTTCTTTTCGTCTGATTTCTTGGCAGAGATTGTGACCAAGAAGACGCAAATTAATAGGCAGGCGAAGCGAATTGATTGCATTTTATTTACATGAATTTTTATGAATAAATTTTGCAAAAAAAATAAACTAACTTTAAGGTTATCAAAATGTTTGATAATTGATGATGTTGATATTCGGTGACGGTGACATTTCAAAGTGTCCATTCACGGTAGTCGGACATTTTGACACTTTCAAAAAAATTGAATAATCGTTGCTGAGCTAATAAAAAAAATAACGTTTTCGATCTGACATTTACCCGAATCCCAAGTTCACAAAAACAAAATTGTTTTGATTTTATTTGCATGCAATTATTTTTGTTTCTCAATATAGAACACAATAAAAGGTGTGTATGATCTCATAAATGTGACGGAGCGTAAAATCTTTTAATTTGTGGTGTTTTTATTGAAAACAGATGCGTTACGAAGCCATGTCACAAAGGGAGAGCTCAAATCGCGATGGTTATCTAGAGGGAACTATTCACCAGTCCGAGGCACTGAGGGCAACCATCCAAAACATCTCGCAGTTGCTAAATACAGGTCTGACACAGGAGCAGCTCGACATATGCATCCGTTTGTGCGAATGTGGTGTACACCCTCAGGCGCTGGCCGATGTCATTTCAAAAATTAGGTCAGAGGTGGCGAATTTACAGAGTCCTGAAAAATAGCGATACCCACCCACTCGACTAAATATAATCATAACATAAAAGAAATTACATTTTATTCAATAAACAGTTAATTGCAAATTTAAGTTAAAATCTTATGGAGATCATTTTCGGTAGATTAAAATTTATGAAAACGAAAATATTGACAAAAAGGAACATGATATGGTGAAGGCTTTGCAAGGAGGCGCTTCCTTTACCAGTGTTGCACAGTGAATTCTCACAGCACGACGTGCAGGCATAAAGTTTTGTGCGTTCCCCAATTATTATGCATCCTGGTTCGCAAAGATTGGTGCAGCGGCGTTCCAGAGACCACATGCGCGGTGTAGATGTCGAATTTTCATTACTTGTCGTGTAGGAAAATCGTTTTATCTAGGAACATTGGATTCATTAGAACTCAAAAAGTGAATTAACTGGATGGACGTTGTTACCATGCAGATGAACTCATCGGATTTGCACTTTTTGGAGAAATTTGGTTCCGTCGAGTTCAGGCTGACGCATTTGTCACCGTCGTCCGTTGTGTTGCAGTTGTAGCAGTACAGATCGTTCTTTTTCTCCGTAGCCTCTTTTGTTTTGTGAATTTTATTGGTGATTGACTGGCAGTTGGCTGTTTAATTGGAAGATTGTTGCACTGTGATTTATTGATTTTCTCAGTAATATGATCAGGTTTAAACTTACCGAATGTGATAAGCGTCAAAATATAAAGTAGACGCAACATTTTCTTCGGAATCTTGTTAACATCATCTAATTTGGCACAACTTTTTTAAAGCATTTAAATATTTTAAAATAATCTCCGCAAGTGCATGATGAAAAACTGCAATAATGCAACTAACCAAATGAAGTTAGCAGAAATTAAAAATTCATTGACGCGCAGTCGCATAATATATTGTTGTGAATAGGCGGGAACGTGACATGCAAAATGTTTTACCGCAGTTTACAAATAAAAAATATTTATTCATATAAGTTCAAAATACAGTAAATGAAAATCATTTAATCAAATCGACTCATATCTTCCTTTTTGGATTTGTCAACCGAAGCCTTGAAGTCAAACTGTTTGACTCCCGTGTCTTCACTCTGTGGTATGCAGTCAGTGAGATTAAATTCCTTGACTTTGACATTAGGCACCAGTTTGGGACACATGGCGGCTAAAGTTATAAGAATGGCTTCCTCGGTTCGTACAGTGCGACTTCCTTGTCCGGGCACGGTATTCAGATAGTGATCAAAAAGAAGACTTGCGTCCTCAACCATTAGTTTGTCGTCATTTTGAAGTGCCTGTTCCAATCCCATCAAACCACCATAGACAATCAACGCATGATTGAAGGGAACCTGCTCTACCTCATTCAAGGACGTTCCCTTGTCAGAAGTTCCGATCGTCACATCATAGCCATCGGAGTATGGTGACTTCGTAAACACTTCCGACAAAGATTTTGCTACTCGAACCGTATAGCCCCAGTAGACGCCAGTTTCAAGTCGTGGCTGGGATGGAGCTACTACTGTTCCACGAATTTTTCGCGACCTTAAATCTAGAAGATACATTTTTTTGTTATTTTTGATGTTTATCTAAATTATATTTAAATTACCTTGGGCCGGTTTCAATTTGACCGTAACTCTCACGCCAGGCACTAAAACCTTGTCAACCAAACACTCGTTCAGCAGACCAATATTGACATACGACCCCTTGCCCTCTTTGGCTGGCTTGTTCACAACAACTCCTTCACGATAATCAAAGTCATTCTGCTGTCTCAAATGATGTGGAGCGTCAAGTGGATTCAACAGTCCCGAGAACTTTAAATCCTTGTGCAGTGGAAAGAAGAATTTTCTCAAGTACTGTGGACATTCCAGGTACTGCAAAATGCGAGCCATTTGAAGACAAGACTCTCGAACCATTTGATCATTTCCGTCGTTTTTGTAGAGTTTGGCTGACGTAGGTTCACACGAACCACTGTCATCGAACACAATTACTTCATCCACTTGGAAGATGCATGCCGCTCGAGCTATCTGACCGGCGAGGTATGTTCGCAGTTCTGGTGATTGGGCATTTTCAAGAATTGATCCTGGCACAGCGATACTGAGTGTTGACACTGGTTTCGCTAAAAAATAATAGATAATTTATAATAAGGACCATTTTTGATTAAAATTGAGACTTACAAGACTCTTTCTTGGCAGTAGGATCCACCTTTGGCTCGTTTTTTATTTTCTCTAATTTTTTGAGCAAGATATCTTGCTTGTGCAGTTTCTTCAGTTGTTTATTCTCCTTAGCCTTTGCCTTCCATGACTTTCTATCTGTAGTATCTGACATGGTAATGGAAATTTATTTAAAAGATTTATAAAAGCATTTAATTGTTGAAAACAACGTGCTGTTCTCGCACAAGCACAAAACTGACATAATTTATTACAGGGTGGTGAAATAACAAAGCGACAAACATAACCTCACAAATGGACGCAGCCAGTTTGATTATTCAAATAAAAAATTATTTTTCAAATAAAATATATTTTATTTAGAAAATCTTACTAAAGATCGGGCAATTCGCCAAAAAATGCAACACATTCATCAGGATCCTGAGTGACCAGTTTCTTTTCTACGGAAATCGTAGTTTTTCGGTTTGTAAAGTCTTGAGGAATGTGCATCAGATCAACCATATATTCCTCTTTGTGAATTTCTGCCCATCTTTGTGAAACTGCTGCATCCAAGCATTTTCGAAATACCATACAGGAAATGTGTGGAAGTTTTTCATATTTAATCCGTTGAAATCCAATCTTTGCCAGAATATATCTCCAGTTTTTCATAATTTTGGAATTAGCCCCGACATGTTTTGAATCTGGCGTGATAATCACCAAAATACCCTCAGTGATTAATAACTGATACGCTTTCATACAGCATGTCATTCGTTGTTCAGGACTCGGCATGTATTCTAGTAACAAACTAAAAACGACGATATCATAAGATTTTTCCCAAAACTGCGATACTCGATTATCGTTTACGATGCATTGAATGGACGAATCACATTCTACTGATCGGTTGTGAACTGGCACACCAAGAAAATCACAGATCAAAACATCATCTTGAGCTGGGGCAATATCAATAGCAGTAACATTGAATTTGTCATACACACTAAATGGATTGTAACAGCTTCCAACATCAAGTAATTTTATCGGAACACTAAATGTAATCTGCAGTTGTCGAGGAAGTTCTTTTTCCATTTGATGTAGCAATTTAAATTCTTTGCAACGTTGTTCATCCAGTATTCCATTGAAGAAGTATTTAAGGATGTAGTCAACGGCCCACTGTATGCGGCAAACTGCTTTTGATTGGTTGCTTTCTTGGTTGTGCTTCCAGTGAGTTGTGGCCAGTTCTTTCATTGCATTGGCATAGGATTTCAACTGGGCTTGGTTGGCCAGGAGATTGTTCCATGCTGAATCGGCTCCGTTCTTTGCTGCATCGATGCGAAGGTGTTCATGAAGAGATTTGATTTCGGTTGACAATGTCAAATGACTTTCGATTCCCATTTAGGTTTTCAAATTAATTATATTTATTTTATCACAACCAATTTAATCCTTTGTATTTTCATAAATAAATAATTTTGTATTTTGACATATAAAATGTGACAGAAGTTGGAAATTTGGCAACTGTGCTCTGTCACATTGACAGCTGCTTCATAGCCGTAGGACGCCATTTTTACTGTTTATTTGACTGATTCAAATTTGACTATTCAAAAGCAAACAACCCGTCGCGTCGTACCCAGTTAATTGAAAAATGACTCAATGCAGTGATTAAATAAATCTTCCACGAATTTCAACAACAATAAGCTAGTTGTCCCTTAAGACGTGTATAGTCTGTGCCAAGTGTTGAAATCATAAAATCGCCATGTCGTCCCTATCAGCGAGTGCGGAAAATTTATCCAGTGACACCCAGGTCAGCATATAATATAAAAGAAGATAAACCGTTGCGGTGAGGACGCAAAGGGGGCTTTAGAAGCCAAGCCCAGAAAACAAGCAAACAAAACCGATGCAATCAAAACAAAAGATTTGTGCTTTGATTTATTTGCCTCTGTCTGTTGAATCTAGCCTGTCGTTTTAACAATTTTGGATTTTCACTTCCGCTGTGTTGTTATTTTCAATGCATTTTCCATCTCTAATTAAATTAAAAATGCCAAAGGCGATGCAGCCTGTTTAATTAAAGTTTATTGGCACAGTGACTCATGCATACGGTTTGGTTTGTGACGTTACTTAAGCTTGCATTTTTCTTTTACAGCAAAGCCACGACGGCTCATCAATGTGCCTGGAATTGGCGTTGGAGGGAGAGCGCCTCTGTAAAGCGGGAGATTGTCGGGCTGGAGTGGCATTTTTTCAAGCCGCAATTCAAGCCGGTACCGACGATTTGCGAACTTTGAGCGCTATTTACAGTCAACTTGGAAATGCTTACTTCTATCTGGGGGATTATGCCAAAGCTATGAAATACCACAAATTGGACTTGACGCTGGCCCGCTCCATGAACGATAAATTAGGTGAGGCTAAATCATCGGGAAATCTCGGCAATACACTCAAAGTAATGGGACGCTTCGATGAGGCCGCCATCTGCTGTGAACGTCATTTGGCGTTAGCTCAACAGCTGGGCGATCGTTTGTCAGAAGGTCGTGCTCTTTACAATCTGGGAAATGTTTATCACGCCAAAGGCAAGCACTTGGGACAACGTGATCCGGGTGATTTCTCTGAGGAAGTTAAGGAAGCTCTTCTCAAGGCTGTCGAGTACTACCAGTAAGTGAAATTGTGAGAGAATAATAGATAAATTAACAGTAGATTTTCTTATAATTAGACAAAATTTAACGCTTATGCGAGAGCTGGGTGATCGTGGTGCACAGGGAAGAGCTTGTGGTAATCTTGGAAATACTTACTATTTGCTTGGTGATTTTCAAGCAGCAATCGAACACCATCAGGTATGATTATTACTATTTTTATTCTGCGTATCTTGAGCTCTTTGAACTCTGATGTGATCTTTAATGAACGTTAATCAGTGATTAATACGCCTTTATGCGGGTAGATGAGCATTCATCTTACTAAACATTCTCGCATTAGATTACACAAACTCATATTCCATTAATTCACAGGAGCGTCTCAAAATAGCCAAAGAGTTTGGTGACAAAGCGGCAGAGCGTCGTGCCAACAGTAATTTAGGAAACTCTCACATCTTCCTTGGCCAATTTGAACTAGCAGCAGAACATTACAGGTAAATATTGAATTTAATAGTTTCTAGAGACATTTTAACGTCGAAATTCGTCCAATCCAGATATACTCTCTCACTGGCCATTGAGCTGGGTGAGCGCGCCGTCGAGGCACAATCATGCTACAGCCTTGGTAACACGTACACTTTGCTGCGTGACTTTGCGACAGCCATCGATTATCATCAAAGGCATTTGGCTATCGCCCAAGAGCTTGGCGATAAAGTGGGCGAGGCACGAGCCTGCTGGAGCTTAGGCAATGCACACACAGCCATCGGCAATCACGAGAAAGCGCTACACTTTGCCACTCTGCACTATACTCTGGCTAGAGAGGTTCGTATTATGATACGCTTTCATATTGTCGGGATTGGTGTTTAAATGTTTATTTTGTGTTTGTCCATACTCCACCTCTTCCTTCCCACTAGCTGGGCGACTCTGTTGGTGAGGTGACGGCTCGTGTCAATGTAACTGATTTACGTAAACTCCTGGGGCTACCGGAAATGCCGAACGAGCCGGAGCTGAGCGCCGATATGCAGGCCAACTTGATGTCGAGTGACACAACATCGACCAATTCACTCAGCAACTCTAATTCAAGACACTTTAGGGTGAGGCGGCAAAGCATGGAACAGTTGGATTTGATTAAGGTTTTATTTTGGTTTTGTTTGCTTTTCAGTTTTTCTTGTTTGTCGTTTGCATTTTTGTGTGTGTTTATCGTTTGTTTGATTTATCGACTTTAAACAACTCCAACTCTTGTAAATTTTACTAACAATTTTGTTTATACATATAGTGGATTTGTTTGTTTAATTGAACATTTTTATGAATTAGCTTACACCTGATGGAAAACGTCTTCCAATTGCCGATCCAATGGCGGAATCTCAAAACAACAAGGGAAATGATGATGATTTCTTTGAAATGTTGACGCGATCACAAAGCAAACGGATGGACGATCAAAGATGCTCGCTAAAGGTTATCATTGAGCATGCAATTGATTTGAAAGATCAGATTTTAATGTTTATTTTATGTTGCAGGTCATGGGACGAGATAATAGTGTTAGAAAGCCGTTGACACAACATAACAATAATGGAGCTGTGCAGAAAGAAAATGGGTAAGTTATCAGATTGATTTTCGATTGAATTGTTTTTGTTTTTACATTCAGACACAAAAATGAGCAGTTGGAGATTTTTAAGAACACTTTCGACTTCACAACGTTATCACTGACAAACTATTCAAAGACACTCAAAAACTACTCAATTTTGAGTAGAAGTTGTTATCAATGGCAGTTTAACTTTTATTTTACGGTACATCTATAAACCGAGAAGTCAAGTTCATAATTGGCTGCTATAATATTAAACTTCATATCTCATATATATCCGTCTTTGTTTTTCATACAAAAACCAAAAGGCATATGTAATCTTGAAAATCCGACTTTTTTGACAAACAATTCTGTTGATGCAGAAGAAGTAAATCGGGTAGACCGATCATAACCAATTTTTAGTATGGGATGTAAAATCAAATTATCTTAAAATTAAAATTAAATTTTACTCTCAAGGTCAAATTATTGAGGAAAAACATTGATTTTTTTTCATTATCTCGAAAACGGCTTCTACGATTTTCTTATTTCTTCTTATGTTAAACAACGTTATGTTACGCGTCTGTTGACATATGTCACATTTTCCAAATGTTAGCCGTTCAAAATTAAATAAGTATTTTCTTTATTTTCCTTTATATAATGTCCAGTAAAGACGATTTTACGATTCTTAAATGCTCAGGGAACACATTACCTAAGATTACTAAATTCAAATTGTCTACTTAGCATAATCATATTGTTTGTCGGAAAATTTATTGATTTCATTTTCTCGTGCTTCCTTGAGCCAATAAACACGCAGCTCATAAAAATGTAATAAAATCGCACAAGACTTAGTCCAAATTGTCTATTTTGATTAACGTTGATTTAATTTGTATTTTTATCGGACGTCGCGCAGTCTTATCGCCTCGACTCTTCTTTCATATTGTTTGTGTTGACTCGTTTGATTATATTTATTGATATTGGCTGCTGACAAGCTCCACAGAACATCGTACACACCCAAAGTTACCAACTAAACGTGAATCAAAAAAAGCGCTACGTTCAGTAATGAAATAACGAAAAAGCTCTCTACCCGCAACGAAGCGTGCAAATCAAGCGATAAAAAAAAAATATTAATAAAAATTTGTGTTTTCGTTTTGGATTCGTCAGACATGCACTGATGGAGATGATAGCCGATTTACAGTCAGAGAGAATGGACGAACAGCGAGCATTGCTGCCGGGTCTGCGAAACCGCGCTAATCCGAACGCCAATTCGCGGCCAAACAACGCAGCCCCAGACGACGCATTCCTAGACATGCTGATGAGATGCCAAGTAAGTTGATTTGTGCAAATTTTTGGCTCGTCAATTTACTAATTCAATTGATTTGTGCAGAGTTCACGTTTAGAGGAACAGCGCTCAGAGCTGCCACGCGCAAACGACACAATGGACGTTGAAAATGGAGAGTCTGGCCGAAGGAGAGGTATAACCAAATACAATTTTATGTGTAAAGAGTGAAAGTGTAAACGGTTTGTTTTCAGCAGATGCTTCAAATATTGGTGCTACTGTGCCAGACGAGGATTTCTTTTCGCTGATAATGCGCGTACAAGGTGGCCGCATGGAAGACCAACGTGCCGCTGTGCCGTTTCCCATACAGCGGCCAAACGTTACTTCCGCACTAGACGGCGACAACAACTCTGCCGGCGGTGCGCAGAGGAAAACCAAGTAAACACAACCAAAGCATTTCACATTGATGTGACAACTGAAGCAGCAGCTTGTATACCCTCCATAGATGAGAATATCAAGACAACACAAAAATTGTCTACTTTAATTATTATGATTATTATTAAACCCTGCAGCCGTGAGTGGGATGGAATGGAATGGGGGAAGCGATTGGTCTCAGCCATAATATTTGAAGTTGTCGGGGAGCTGTACCTAGTCTAGGTGTTGTTTATAGATAAATTATTCATAATTGTATTGAAAGATAAATATTTTAAACCTCGAATCCTCTTGATCTTCGATTCCGCGGTTGCAGTGGTGCTCCGTCACTGTGAAACTCTATCAAGAATTCTTAAATAGATTGTTTTCCATCGACACAATTTTCTGTATTATCGCGTAAAGCGCCTGTCAAGTGCTGTCGCATATCTACCTGTGTGTTCTTTATTTTTTTTAGACGCAATTGTTTTTACATTGACATTTTGAAACTTTTATATCTATAAAATTAGTATAAGTTGCATTACCTTTTCGTTTTCATTGTTTGTGTCTCTACATTCTTAAAAATAACAAAGCCATTGTTACAGGATCTATACTAATTGTACTGATAAATTGCATGCATTTCTTTTTATTTATAAATAAAATGAAATTACTCATATTATTGTAAATTTACATATTATTCGAGATTAAACAAATTGGAGAATTCCAAAAATTGTGGCCAAAATCATATAAATATGTTTGTTTTGTCTTTTGATTCCTTTGCCAAATCCGAATTAGGATATTTTGAGATGAGGAATTTGTTCCTAATGAATAATTTAAATCAATATACTTCACGAAATTGTTGTGATCAAAATATCTTCAGTTGAAAGTAGCGAAGACATCCACCCTAAAAAGGGTTCTCATCTTTCACTTTGAAAATGGTGCGCTGACTCAATCTGCTGCCCATTCTGATCCTATCTGCATCCTGCAGCCATGGATCACAAGGCGTAGTGGATGACCAGTGGGGTATGGCCATCAAGACATACCCAGAACGTAATTTTTGTAGCTACGAGGCTGTTAAGGTTTCGCTTGAAACTTTGGCGCCTCGTCCATCAATTTTAATTCAATGAAGTTTTCAATATTTTAAATCTCGTAGGAGAGACCACGATTTGTAATTGAACTAACGAAATTGGATAATTTTTTTTTCGAAAAGCGATACTGAAATTGTCGTGTTTCTCAAAAAGTTTTAAATCAACCCCTTTCTGATTTCATTTTCTATAACAAACCCACGGGCGTTTGGCAATTGATTCTCTCGCGCGTTCACTTCCAAGCGCAGTTGAATTATAGATTTCGCGATTTGCGAATTTATTTGCTGCCGCTCAAAGCGTTTTTCGTCTCAAGATCGCCATAAATCACCGCCTGGTGAATCAACAACATAGTATGAGAACCAAAACTTCGAGCCTAGAAAGTGCTGCACATTGAACAAATATATGCAAATTGGTTTGTTCAAGAGATATTCTTGTGGATGCAGGTTTTCATCTTACTTTTCATTAATTCTCTATATTTATTTATTATTGTGCCATTTTCTCAAATTGAAAACCGATTGATTCTCTTTAGGGCTCCACAAGGTATACGCATAAAGTATACACGAATCCGGAGTTCAATATGGGGTTTCGTTTCGTTTCTTGTGTTTTAGCATTCGTGTCTGGCTCAAGATGCATTCACACTGCGCTTCAGTGCACGTGCAGCATCTTTCTGCATCTAAATGATTGCTATTACATTGTGTCTTAAAAACTGGCTTGTCTTGTTGTGTTTACAAACACTTGCCTCCCTCTTAAGTAATCCGTATGGGTGTAATTTATGACACTTCGGTTGAATGCGCACGCAGATGCGTGGAATATTGAAAATTGAGGTGTTATTTATTGATGAGAGGTGATAAGTCATACGGAAAAGGGCACGCGTTTTAGCCGCTGAGACGCGAAAAGAACAATATTGTAAATCAAGTTGCACAGTGATTTGTTTGTACAAATGAAGGCACACTTTGGGGTGTTTAATATATCTTTGGAATTTCAATTTATTATTTTTATCATTTGCAACTGAAAGAGTTATGAATTGTGTGTAGATGATTTGTTTCAACAACATTTTACGCCCACAAAAAGATCTTTTTATTTTCGACAGAAGAAACTATCAAGTATCAAACGTTTTGGCAGTTTTGTCACGGATACTAAGATACAGGTGACCGTTTATGGCCTCGTGTTAGGAAATGATTAACGATCACGATCAGAACAATGTCAGATGTATTAACACAAACATTATTTTGTAATAATTCAAAAGACCTTTTTGTGGGCATTTCCCATTGTTTGTTGCGTCTTTTTAAACAAACGCCCGAAGATTACACCTGTTTCAATTAAACTAAGAAACAGAACCGAAATCTATAATTTTTGTAGTGAATTTCCTTTTGCCTTTATGATCCAGTTTAATGTTCTGTTTTTGTTGTATTTTGTTTTTCTTGTACAACAAAAACTATCGATTTTTGTTTTTTTTATGTTTCATTTCTTTGATGCACTGCTTTTCGATCCCAAATTTAAAATATCAGAAAAGAGGTAAAACAGCATAAATCGCTTCCATATTTTTTTAAAGTTCAATAAATTTTAAGATGACTCTAAAGAGGACGGCTCATGTAACTACCGAAAATTAAGAAATAAATAAAGTGCGGTCGATGGGTCCACGGACAAGGCGGGAATACAAATAAAAACGAATATATCTGCATTTTTCTTGTCGTTTTTTGGAATGGGCATATAAAATGAGGGTCATAAATCACAGGCAGCCGAATAGGTGGCCAATTAAAACATTCAATTGATCAGCAGCGAATAGAATTGTCACCTGGAATGATGCGATCTCTTGTAACAAAATGCATTTCAAGTTGTTTCAAAATACAATTGACAAAAAACACAATTGATATTTTTTGTGTACATAAAAATATTTCTTGGTCAATTAAAAGTTGCTACTGTTTAGTATAAATGGCATTAATCATGAAGTCTAAGAAAAATACCAAAAAAGGGCAAATCCGAAGAAGGGAAGTTGTCCCCTAGCTTAAACACTCGTAGAAATACGATAATTCCCACCAAATATGACATATTTCTATGAAGCGATCGCCACACGAAAAAGATACAAATCACCTTAAATATTGCATCTGTACGCAAGAAACGGTCAAGTCAAATCGGAAAACGGAGAAGAATTGAAAAAAGGTCGCATTTGTGGTTTGCTAGAGAGCAGATTCAAATCAATCGAATCGGTGGCATTTTACAGTAAATCGGAATTTTGAGCCAATTAACAAATTTTTAAAATTTTACAATTCAGTTGTTACTATTCAAGGCGACGGGAACGCATCAGCGCTGGCCGCTGTGGAATCACGATGCGGTCACACAAAAATTGATCGTATCGCAGGCATTTCTTGATTTAAATATTCCACAAAAACAATTCTGACAAAAAAAAACCATCCCATTGGCCATATGACTTACCTGTTTTCTCTAGTTCAGAAGCGTTCGTGCAGGGCACATAGGCCGGATGAGATGTCTTTTTTTCCTGCTGTCCACAGTAAGTTCAAGTCTCCAGTGCGGTGAACCACAACACACTCAATAGAGCTGCTTCAATGTGGAATTCTGATGAACAAATATTTCGATTGGAACAATCGACGTGGTAGCCTTACAGCGATCGATGGGATGCTGAGCGGTGCGAGTCGGCTTTATAGTGATCGAAG
The DNA here is from genome assembly GCA_026546915.1 of Sylvicola fuscatus. Classification (NCBI taxonomy): domain Eukaryota; kingdom Metazoa; phylum Arthropoda; class Insecta; order Diptera; family Anisopodidae; genus Sylvicola; species Sylvicola fuscatus. The sequence goes on along the minus strand of JANSTS010008495.1, from coordinate 38,686 downwards.
CGCGATCCTCGTGAAATACAGCGCAAAAGACCTATTGGTACATAACTACAACAAAGTTGATGATTTTCGCACGATAATAAACGTTGTATATTTCACTTTATGCATTTGGCTGTGAGTTTTGCGAATTTCCTGTGGGAATCATCACCAGCGCAACGATCCGCGCTCTGCCTATCCGTCCGGCGCGGCGATGAATAGCTCTTAAGATATGGGCTTGGACAGTTTTGGTGCTTTGCGATGCCGGTCTATTTGAGAAGCGCGTGCATGCATCTCCCAAATCGGGTGGCGAGCGTTTGTATCACAAGTTGCGATCTGACTT
>JANSTS010008494.1:108160-120107 GCA_026546915.1 Sylvicola fuscatus | reverse complement strand
ACCTAACGACATCATCAACATAGTGAAAACAATAAGAACCTCCAGGTAAATACTTGTAGCTTCCACGTGAACCACCTTGAGCTTGTAATCATTGCGATAAATGGTATTTAATTACCTTTTTATCAATGATAGCAACAACGGTGTGGGAGCAATTAGCGAAAATGCCCGAAAATTGGTGAAGCGGTCTTCAAAAGTGATATCTCGCGAAGTCGCCGAATCCGATTCACCTGTGTTGTGTCCGTGTACTTACAATTTCCAACCGAAAAGTGCCAAAGAAAATTATTGAAACAATGTGTTGGAGCATTCCAGTGTTTAATCTTAAAGAACATACGTAATAAAAAGAGTAATTGATATAATTTTGTTCTGTTTTTTGCTATTCGCATGATAAAACAACAGAGAGGCATGACTGTCGTATCACAATCGCATCATGTTGGAGAGAATCGCTTCGGCAATGAAGGTGCCTGCCTATTATTCAGCTGGTGAACGACGTGCGAACTGCCGCGCCATCCAAACAGTGCAATTTCAGTTGGCGGTGTAATTAATTAAGTAAGAAGTAACTAACAGACGATATCTGCGAGACTGCCAGTGCCATTTTACTGTATTAATAACAACTAATCAAGCTGATCAGCCTTGTTTGACTGTTTGGGGGGGCTGGATTGAAACGAGATCCGCGGAGTGCGTGTTTATATAGTTCTAAGAGTTACGTTTATCACTGGAGATTTTGCCGATTGTGATCTTTATTCTGTGTAAGTGCGCGCAGAAATAGTTGCGCTCAAGATGGGGTGCCGCGAAAGAACCGTTCTCGTCTCCATCGCAATTTACACATTCGTAAGTGCCCCACTGACTCCTAAAATCATGACAATAGACTGAAAAACTGCTTTAATTTCAGTTCCAAGGAGCCTTCTTCACAGTAATGAGCTTACTGGCTATAATGGCCCACAATTGTGATATCGACATGATGACCGACAAAGTATCCTACTTGATGTACATCATTTATTTTCGACACAAGAACTGCGGTGAGGTCGACTGGTCATTTATAAGCGGCACTGCACTGCCCGTTAATCCCGCAATGCCGGACGTGACGACGGTGGCATATCGCACAAACATCATCGCCATAGTGTATCTTATACTAAGTATTATGTGGATTGTGACATCAATCAACCTGCTAAGTAAGTATTCGCATTCATTAAGTACTTATTGTGTTCGATTAATTGATTTTTTCATTTGCATAAACGCAGTTGCCGCGTTCATGTACTGCATTGGACGCATGGGATTCCGACTGATGTACGTTCCATGGATTATAACGACGCTGCTGATTCTCGTGCTAGACCTTGTTGCTGGCGGCTTCTTCACTTACGACCTGACACAATCATTTGTGAGTCATTTCTGTACATTTTTCCAACGCTGATAAGATAATTTGAGCCACATTGAAAATTTGTTTGGCATTAAATGTGCTAATCCTCAAAGACAATGTGCAATTATGTCCTTTGTAATGCGATAAAAGTGAAATTGAATTTACAATTTTCACGATTAATAACAGTGACTAATTGCTCACGCGTTTTCCTTATTATTTTTGGTAAATTCTTCATAAAAGTTGATGGTCAATGGCTTGAGTATAAGTTATCTATCTGGGAACATGCTTCAACCATATCGTGCGCCAAGATATTTATTGAGCCAAGTCGAACCTTTTTGATTGTTTTACAGTGTCAATCGAGTTTTATTTGTAAAATTATTGTACACATCATTAAACAATCAATTAAAATGAGCCTTTTCAATGTCAAGAAATTTCCTACATCAATCATAAGCGGATTAAATGAGTCAAATATTTTGTTTACGTGATTTAACAACCTTTATACTTTATGAATTTTTTTTCAAACAGACTCTGGAACGAATTCTTTGGTTGTTAGAGGTCGAGAACACCGATGTCATTATTGCAAACGTTGAAAACTTCAATGAATGGGGCCTGCCGCTTCCAGCTGTCATAATGGTGTGCACATCACTTCGTGGTGCTCTTCTGTGGATATTAAATACCTCATGTTTCGTGATAGTCATCAAGTCTGGCAAAAAACTAATGAAACATATTCCAAAAATGCCCAGAGCACCTTACGCCAACTCTACTCCATACACAAGCCATCCACCATTGCAGCAGGAAAACGGTGCACATAACAGCAGTGCAATTCCAGCGGTAAGTTCATATTTAGTGTGAAAACAATTGAGACTAATTAAATCGTTAAGCAGTTTTTGGCGTCAGAACAAAATCAAAGGCCCACCCTAGAGCGATACAACGATCCCGGTCCTCGCAACATCTTTGACAATCAAGCCTACGAAAATGACTCCATTATCCGCACATCCTACAACGAAAAAGCGCCATCACAAAATCATCCGATGGCACTCGTCGCCAACAACGGCCGATCCGACAACAAGAACGGCTACAATCGCGATGAGCACCGAGTATCGAATGCCCGCAGCATAGACAGCATCGGAAATCAGTCAAGAGACTCCACGTATGGCAGTCGCAGTTTGTCATCGTCCACAGTGTTGGATAACGATCGTTCCGGTGCTCGTAGTCAAGCATCGTCGATCGATCGCATCGAACAAGACGATCGACCCAGATCCACAGATTATTGGTCGACAATGAGCAATGAAAGCCGCAATTCAGACCGCAGTGAAGAGGTGAAGCCGAAGCCCATCATGAAGCACAGCTACACCGCAAAGCCGGGTACCGACGATGATCGTCGTGCCTCGACAAATGAACGAATCAGCACATCCAATCCGCCAGAGGAGCTACGCAGTCAACTGCCTTGGTCGTATTTCCAAGCCAGAGACGACGTGAGTGGTCCCAAGAAGAAGCTGCATCGTACAGAGGAGGAGAATGAGGAAGATTTGCCGCCAGTACCGGTGCCCGATTATACGATGCACTTTCCTAAGAAGAAGCGCTCCTCGACCATTTTGAGCAAGACTTCACCGTCTCCATCACCTTCTTCTGATGAAGCTGTTAGTAAGTTTTTATAGCGCTGCGATGTTCTGTTGGGGTATTGGTAGCCATCGGCCGGCCTGTAACTGTCTCACGGATGTCGATGGACCAATATGGGGTGAAGGGTCGCTTCTGCTTTTTTTTTTCAATTAACATTTATGTTTTATGTTATTTTTTTGGGGGGTTTTGTTCAGAAATAATCTGATGTTTTCATTCCATTGCAGCGGAATGGACTGGGCCTGAAGTCGTCATCTAATCAGCGCTACAATGAGTACAACTGATCTGTGCAAATCCACCGAAACATCATTGAGATTGGCTTCAATCTTTTTAATATTAATTCAAACAACAAATTAGTCATTTTTTTATAATTAATTTGATATAAATTATTAGTCATTAGATTTTAAAACAATTAGACAAAGTATTACTATCTTATTAATATTATCCAAAACTAATAATTATAAAATGTGAAGCAGACTTCATGCTGCCACTGAACCAAAGTAAACAAATTTGGATGAAGTCAAAAGTGGCCTGATACTTAAGAGGCTGGTATTTACTTAATTATTTTCTATATGAACGAAACGCTAAAGATAGCCAATTAAAACGCGTTCTTGTGTGGATTATCACATCGCGATAAGAACAATTTATATGCAATAAATATTTGCTGATTCAAATGAAAGTAAAACAAAAAGTTTTGAGGAAACGCAATAAGTCACAGTAATCACTGAATTACATCCTTGAAAAAATTATATAACTTTAGGACCTATTGTTTATTGTGAATTTTTTTTTACGATTTAGACTCAATTATGTAAACAAATAATAAATTCTCGAACGAGAGTGAAAACTCAATAACGTCATTTAAGTGTATCGTTGATTTAAAACAATGGAGCTGCAATCTGAATGATTACACCGGAGATTCTTATAACAGACAATGAACAGACTTTCTAGACATCTTGTCTTAACTAACATATATTTTTGAGACACTTGACAAATTGATTAGAAAGAAATTATTTTGTCAACAAACATTAAGAAACATATATTTAAAAAAAAAAAACATTTCAGTAAAAATTGTTTGAAGGCCAAACAAACATTGTTTTTTTAATTATCACAAAAATTCCATACACTTTAAATGAGTTGGTGTAAATTTAGAACAGACTTATCTAATTGAACGGAAATGATATCGATAAGAATTTTTGGAGACTTTAATTGGATTCAAACTTTTTCAGGAAAAATGTTCCCAAGGTCAAACTGAAAACAAAGCATTTTGGTTTTGATGTATTGGTTCATAATTAATTAATTAAACTCATTGAGATCATATTTCTTTCGCAAAGAAGTGAAATTATTGTCAATAGATTATTAGTCAGACTTTTTTTTTGATGATTCTCCAGTTTTCCTTATCTGTGAGTCATTAAGGAAAGAATTCGAATATCTTAGATTATTTTAAATTCTTAAAATTTTCTGAAACTATGCGTAAGATAAGATACAATTTCAATGACAAAATTAAATGTTTGACATGATTCTGATTATTTAAGCATTAGTTTATCGATTATCAGTTTTAATAAACATATCCTAATGCGAGGAGCATAAAATTAACTCCTACCGTAAGACAGATCCACAGAAACCATTCAATTAGAATGAAGCTACACCTAATGAAAATTTATCCATTATCTTCGATCGCTAACAAAAGTCACCCGTTCTCGCCTCACCGGTTATCACAAATATGTATTGAATTAATATTGGTATCAGATAATTTTCTAAATAACATCATGTAACGCATGTAATGTGAGCAAGTGTAACTAAATCCCACGCTAAGTGCCCTCGCTATGGACGCTTATCACACCTGAAATGCTGCTGATAAGACGAGGTGGCCACACATTCGCAGTCAACCACCCGATACAGGCCAACAGCAATAAATCCGCGCACCGAATGTGTGATAAGGCGGTGGAGGCATTTCGCCGACATTTCGCGACGGACAACCAGCGAAAAATCCGTGCAACTGCGACAGTGCCGTTGTTTTAGTCACAAGCGATTACAGGTGTCACTAGTTTGTCGAACGTTTGATGTATCACCTTATCGATATGTCGACGACTGAAGGTGTTGGACGGAACAACAATACACACAAACAATAGAAGGGAACAAATTTGGCGAAAGATGATGAGGACAGTTTGAGTCGGAATTTGGACGCGATCGCATTTACAGAACGCAGCTTTTCGAATTCTGTTATCGTGGATGAGGAGTGTTTTACGGAATGTGAGATTTGTGTCAGATCAAGGACCAAAATAAAACCAATTGGATTATTAAATTTGTGTACTGGGAAATTGTTAACTGAGCGAAAATGTATAGTGGCTATATTTTCTTGCGGCCGATCGTGATTTTAGCGGGAGTCCTTGGATTGGTGGGTTGTTTTTCTTAGTGTTTATTGCTTAAGTGTTTACGAAATGGCAACATTAATCCTTTTTAGCTTTCCTAAAACAGTTATTCATCAGTGTGTCAGAAATTTGCTGATAATTAATAATTATGACTCATAAATATGAAAATTATAGATAAATGTCGAATAATAGAATCGGTATTTTTTTGTGATAATAATGAAAATTCTTTTTAAGCTTAAATGAATGAAAGTTATGAGTTAACACCCTGAACATTTAAAAATAATGAGTAATTCTGTGCTATTTACTTGAAATTTGGATAAAGCAAATGTTGCAAATTGCATCAATTCGAATTCGTAATGTACAAAAATATAAAATAAACGTACAAGGTGAAACAACAAGTGTTTAAATTAATTAAAACATTTAAAATATTTGACATTAATTTGCTTCGATTGAAAAACCGATCAGTTGGTATTTCTATTGTCAATTGTTTTGTTTATCTGCATTTTAAATCTGATTGATTAATAGGTCAATTTGAAAATTTCGGATGATTAAGTAAATTCAGCACTTGAACTAATTATGTTCTTGACAAAGAAATGCTTGTAATGACGAAGAAGCAATTGAGATTGAGGATAAGATGAATATAAATGTTTGTATTTGCCGCGAATTGTAACAAGCTCAATCAAGATTTTTAAAAAAGCCTTTTTACAGAAATATCCTTCTTAATAGTTGAGCCACCCTGTGAAAAATCAGTTTCACTAAAAAATGGTTTCAACACCAATAAAATTGGTCAAAAATTCCACAGATATTTCACATACTCATTATCACAACCAAGCCGGTTTTAGTTTTTATCCAGCCCCAAGGGATTAGCAGATAAGATGGGTGCCCGCTTTGATGTGACTTTGATTTGGAAACATGAAAGATTCAAAGAAAACATGTCATGAATTATGAAACTAGAAATACCCATTAAAAAAACAAACTAATTCCAGCTCCAAGGCCTAACATGGATCGCCATGGCGATTGTCGGCATCGTGGCGTTCTACTGTGGAATGGACTTTTCGGGGATGAGCCCTACAATTGGTGCCCTCACGGAAATTACATTTTTCAGAATGTATTTCCAGGGCGCTTGCTTCCAACCTGATATTCCGCCGGTGGACACTTCGATAACAGAACAAATAGGACACATGCCAGCCAGTGACTACCACGCCTTTATGTGGGTGTATCTGATCATGAGCTTTTTCTGGGTCATAAGCTCGATAACGCTTTTTACAAGTAACATTTGATTTTCTTTCCGTGAAAATACAAATTATTAATAATAATTTCTGATATTAATTTAAGACGTTACTTTCGAGTACATTAAGTACGCCAACATCTTCCTTTACATTTGGATAGTAATAACATTTTGCTTATCCCTCCTGGATTTGGGGTTAGGCATCGCTTTTGGATTGGACTATGAAGCTGCGATGGTAGGTGGCTGCAATTTATGTTTGAAATGGCAATTAATTGAAATTCGTTTTAGCTTTTGGCTCATCAACAACTGATAGCAGATGGCTTAGGGGTTGGAGTATTTGGGGTAAATTTGTTCGTCCTTATGTCCGCTCAGGCTGCATCTGGCATTTTAATGGCTGTCAGCTTCCGTGGTTACCTCCTGTGGGTGATCAACGTATTGCTTTGTGTCTATCTTTTCATTGAGACCTTCCGTATAATGGACTTCAATAAGGCGAGAGCTTTGGCTGGAACAGTCAACCCAGGATACCATCACTCAATCACGCAACGAGAACCAATTCAAGCATATGGCTATAACAAGTAAAAATGATTTTTTTTTTCAAGATGGAAAAACTAATGAAATTACTTATAGCGCCAGGCAAGCCCAATCGCAACTTTGGCACTCGGACGTTGATCCAAGCGCACGCCAACGCTCTCAGTCTCTTTCGTCGCATTACGACGACAGAAATCGCCGACAACATCATCCTGAGCCAATGTCTTTGCCACAGGCGCACCTGCAACAACCACCACCGCCGATTAGACGCCGGGATGATGATGTTCAACTGAGGAACAGCACCGCCATCGCTAGAGAAATAACCGACCGCAACAGTTTGAATCGGGATACTAGGCACCAACCGAACTTACCAATGCCCGATTACAGTCCGCCGATGCCACGTGCTAATCCTTTCGACAATCGGCCGCCACTCAGATCGGCGTTGAGGAACTCTAGATATCAGTAGCGAGCCAGTTCATCAGTAAATTCATTTATTATGTAAAAATAGAGGTTTTATCATTTATTAATCTTATTTTATGCAGATGCCAATTCTTTTCGTATTCAAAGAATTTCCAGTGTCATCAATCATTGTTATTTCTTCCTTTTTGTAAGAAAATGTTGTCAAAATACTACCAACGACTTGAAATAAAAGACGTTTTAGTTCAATTATCCGTTTTTTTTAAAGATTTTAACAAATACGATATCGCTATAGGAACAACAAGATTTTTGTATTATTGGAAAAAAAAGAAAATTAGTTTTAGAGGAGATTCAGGAGTTTTCCTCAAATAGCGTTATTTTGATTACCAGTAGATAAGTAACGACTTAACATTAGATGGATTTATAAAATTTAACAATAAAAAAGGATTTTAATTTAAGTATCTTGCTAAGGTTTTTGTCAATTTTTTTTTCTATATAAAAGTCAAATTGAAAATAGTCCTCCAGAAGGCAGCATTTAAATAAATATTTCAAAGATTTGATTGATTGAACCCAGTTAAAATAAGTCAAAATAAAATTGTTTAAGAAATAAGTTTACTGTTAAAAAACCACGTGTAATTGGCGGAACAAAAATACATTTTTGTAGACTATTATTGCAATGTGGCGATTCTTATCATATTTTACGCGTTTCTTTAAATGTCAAAAGGTCAATCTCTATCTTCTTAAATGTCATTAAAACGATTACAACTGACCACCAGCAAACTGCCCGAGTATCGAGGTTAAATTACGATTTAGATTAAGTGTGGCAGACCAGAACCAACAAGCTGTTAAGAAGAAATCGAATATTGGCATAACTTTTGAAAATATTTTAATGGAGGGAATTAAAGCATGACCCCAAATGATTACGAAACTTCAGGGTAGGACTTAAGAAAATTTCAATAAATTCAGCGAATTTAGCCGGATTTTTTATTTATTAAAAACAAAATAAACACTTTGAAAATGAAACAACTGACAATTCAAAATTTAAAAATTAATTCAGCAGTATTCAGCAATAATTAAGTTACCTGTTCAGCAACTGTCAGAATGCAATCAGCTGATTGAGCAATTCGTTCAGAAAAAAATTAGCCTAAAACGTTTTTTTGTTCAATAATAGTTCCATCATCCCTGAATCCGATTCTTCTCGCATTGCTACAAAACAACAGACGATTTACAATCAGCAACGCTTATCAATCAACGACAGATTACCAATTACACCAAAAAGACTGGTCGTAGAGTGCCGGTTGTTGTAATTATTCCGAAACTGTAGGTTCTGCCAACAGTCTGTGTGTCGTGTCGATCAGGAACAGTTCGTCGTTTTTGCCTGAAATACTAAAGAAAAAATCGATTCACCATGGTCCTCTGCCAAGCACTTTTAAGGACGAGCAGGTCAGTGTACCGTGCACAAAGTTTGCTCAAAACTGCAGCCAGTCCACGCATGTTCAGCGTTTCTAGTCAACTCCTAGCTGGTAAGTTTTGGATGATTATGTCATAATTCTAAATTTTTAATGAAATAAAATGTTTCCTTAGAACGTCTTTTTACTGACAAACACGAGTGGGTGTTGGTCGACGGCAGCACTGGCGTCATTGGTATTTCAAATTACGCTCAGGAGGCGCTTGGTGATGTCGTGTTCGCTCAATTGCCAGAAGCTGGAACAAAACTGTCTCAGAAAGACGATTGTGGTGCTTTGGAGAGTGTCAAGGCAGCTAGTGAAATCTACTCACCAGTGTCGGGTACTGTGTCTGAAAAGAACGATAGTGTTGAAGCTACTCCTGGACTTATCAATACATCGTGCTATGAGAAGGGTTGGCTGTTCAAGCTGACACTGTCCAAACCGGAGGAGTTGAAGAGTTTGATGAATGAAAAACAGTACGAAGAGTTCCTTAAGTCTAGTGATGATCACTAATTGACCTGTCTTGTTATTTATTACTTTTTTTGTATGAAAATAGTTTTCTAAGTTTGTTGCTTTTTGTTTACGTTTACCAGTGTAAATATACAAATAAAAATTATGACGTTTTGCATTTTAATTTGAGCCTTTTGAATTTAACATAAGAACCATTTTAGAAGAAATACTTAATTAATAATTTTTTAAATTATGGCGTAGAAATCTAAAATTATTTTAAGGTTTATTCGTCAGAATAATGTTGTAAATATTCAAACAATTCTGGATCTTTAATTCAAATCCGATTATGAAATGTTTTGATTATGTAATCATTTAATAAAACTTTGGTTGTTATTTCTGGAACTGATTCCCAGCAAAATCAAAACGTACATAAATATTACCCAAGACGCTCGGATTCGAAATTACTTTTCTTGAAATAACATTTAAGGGGGTTTATTCATTTGTAAAACAAATACTTTGTATGGTTTTCAAAATATTAAATCAATTCAAATGTTGTTTAGAATTAGTCTCATAATATATTCGTGAAATATTAATATCGTATTTTTTCTTAAAGAGATTGTCTACCGTTTTCTCTGGCCTCCGCAGTTCAAGACTACCTCTTAACCTATATATTATGTAATGCAAAGTTACATTCGTCATGAAAGCTGCAATTGGCTTTTCAGTATTTTCTTATAAAAAGAACGAGATTCGCGTGGTCTCATGGTCAGGTTTAGGCAAAAACGATTATAAGAAAAATCAATTTATAATTGTTTCTTTACCACGATTACATAACGGCTTGATTTATTTTATTGCCTTGTCAAATAACATTTCAATATTGTCACCTGATATATGTTAATTCGAGAGACCCTGATTTTTGTTCAACTATTTTTGCTTCCGTCGTCCATGTCATATTATGATTTTTTGCCAACTGCATTGAATGTTGATTATTTTCTTGTACTTTTACAAGACATTCAGTTAGATAAAAGGAGAGGTGGTACAATTTTTTTGAATCGCTTAAGATTATTTGCATACAAATACTCTGCAAATGTTTTAGGTTAAGAAATCAAATCTCAACATCATTAAGGTTTTTTTTTGTATTTTTTTAAAATCATGATCAAAAAATATACTTTTTTTTTCAAGGGTAAGACAAAGACCTTAATTTTAACCCTATGCCTCATTGAGATCACCAATCTTCGCTTCGTTTAACCAGTTTTATTGGAATATCTGCGATAAGGGCACAACTTAGAATTGAGAATAGATATATTTTGCGCCAATCGATCTCGTTTTATAGTTAAAAGCAATAAACATAAATTGATTTTATTATATTATTATAATTAAGTATGACTTTTGCAAATTTAAGTAAACATAAATTTTATTAAAGTTGTTCAGAACTTTTAATTGGAGCAGATTGGATCTGGATACAGTTTTACATTTTTTATGAGATCATACGCACGAAATAACCTCTAAAGTCTTAATAAAGAAATAAGAATTTTTTTTAAAGCCTTTGTTTTATTGTTCAAGAATTACATTAAAATGGTTTATAATTGTCACAACAAATTACATAATTAATTGAACTAACTAATAGGAAACATTTTAAAGCGGTTGATATTTTTTTTTTTAGTTTTATTTATTTAACAACCAACCAATTTTTAATTGTCATCTAAGAGGAAAACTATAAAGCTTAAATTATAAAAAAAAACACAATTAAAAAATAGTATTTATAAAAACTACTCGAGGACAATTTATCTGCGTCAAACATCAATCAACGACTGCACACTTCTTGTTGTGCGAAAACATTTGCATTCGCATTTGAAAAACAAAACATTTGAATTATCTCAATTATGAATTATATAAATACTTAAATAAGTAGCTGATAGTGAAGGTCATTGCCAAGTTCAGATTAGAATTAGCAAACTTATCATATTAGAAAATAATAATCAACATCTTCTCAGACTTGATAATAAAATGATGTAAGTTCATTCACTATAAGCTTTTATTTTAAACAATACTAAAATATTTAACAAAATAAAACATAAAGCACATCCTCTAATATGAAATTTACCTTTACAACATAGTTTATGTGACCTAATTCACAAAGACAATATGCAAAGTCACGACTTTTCTAAATTCACCTTCACATGTCAAGGCCAATGCATTCTATTCATAATTAATTTGAACGTTGCAATGCACTTTGCCTGCAAGTGTGTGTTGCCTGTTGTGTTAAGTTTCTGGTATTTCGCAACATTTAGCTGTCAGCGCAAACATACTCGCGCACAGCCCGTGAGCTGTACAATTTACCTGTTCGTTTTGTTCATGCATCGGGAAACCTTGTTTATTGAATTTTAACAATTTTAATGGGGCAACGGCATTAAGTGCATGCACATTGTCTACCTGCAATCAATGGTTTTGCAATATTCATTCGAATTTGAAAGTCACCCGCAGGCTTCAAAGAGAAATGTTCCAATTTTTTCATAAAAAAAAATGAAAACTCAAGGAA
>JANSTS010008494.1:81985-97394 GCA_026546915.1 Sylvicola fuscatus | reverse complement strand
GGATAACGAAATATTGCAGCATGTTGCAACCCTTCAGCCAACTCCATCAATTACAACATGACAGCGGAGATACGCGACAGCCAGCAAATGTTTGTATGGGTCTCACATATTTCTACAAATTTATCCGCATAGCCGCGCTCATATATAGTCAAGATTGAAGTGTCATAGAGACCGAACAACAAGTGTAGCCCGTTTGATGCTCAACTCAGTTCCTATGAGAAGCGCCAATTGGCGAGTACAATGTGACAATATTTGCTCAAGTTCATACTGAAAATTCACTGTAAAATAGTGGAAACGTGCCAGAAAGCAGAAATATGGATCCAGACCGAGACAGTGTCGCTGCAACATTGGCCGACCGTGACCTAGACAAATGCTATGAAGTGGTGATGAAATTGGTGCTTGAATGTGGCGAGGTGTGAATTTGTCATCTTCCTTAAAGTTATTGTTCAAGATGAATGAAAGCTAAACTTTTTGCATCCATTGAAGATCATTGCAGCGAGAAACACGGCGGACAAAACAATAACCATGAAACTTAGTCCAGCTGATCTGGTGACAGAAACCGACCAGGAAGTGGAGAAACGTCTGGTGCAGGGACTGTCAAGTGAATTTCCGACGCACAAATTTATCGGCGAAGAAGGCACCAGTGCAGGCGCTAAAGCACTTCTTACCGATTCGCCCACCTGGGCTATTGATCCTGTTGATGGCACCTTGAATTTTGTGCACAGTTTTCCGTATTCGTGCATCTCAATTGCACTTTTGGTGAACAAGGTTGTAATTTTTATCAGTCTAGAATCTCTGCTGTTGATGTCAAACGTGTCACACAAAAATTCCTATCATTAACAAACAATTACACATCGAAATGTTTCCACTAATATTTACTAAGAAACAATTTCTTGCCATTGCTAATTGCTTGTCGTCAGCATATCTGAAATTATACTTATTGACGTTACATAATGTCGTGCGACGATTTTCAAGACATCTCTCTTTTTCCGTTTGTTGGCCACATCTAATTAGGTGACAGAGATAGGAATAATCTACAATCCACACTTGAATCATATGTTCACAGCCCGTCGGGGCGAGGGTGCTCACTTGAATGGCAAACCGATTCGTGCATCGGGCCAAACGGACATAGCTAAAGCTTTAATAGCGGCAGAAACGGGTACCAACAATGATCCGGCAAAAATAGCCAATGTCATGGTAAATATTAAAGCATTCGCGGAAAAGAGTCATGGGTAAGCTGAAAGAACTGAATCCGATTTGGACCTGGTTTTATCGAGAATATTTGCCTGTTACAGAATCCGTCTTTTAGGCACGGCTGCCATAAGCTGCGCTTACGTTGCTCTCGGTGCTGTGGATGCATTTTATCACACTGGGATACACATTTGGGACTATGCTGCCGGGGATTTGATTGTTCGAGAGGCTGGAGGAGTTTGTGTGGATCCATCAGGTGGGCCGCTCGACTTGATGGCTCGGAGGGTGCTTTGCGCCAGCACAATGGAACTGGCCAGGGATATTTCGAAAATTATTGTGCAATTTTACCCATCGCCCAGGGACGATGAATAGTGAATGTAATGATTCTTGCCATTTTGATTATACCCTACGAAAAGTGTCTTTAATTTATTTATTTAACCGGAAATAAATTATTTTAGGTCAAATGACAATTAATTTCAAATAAAGCTGGTTTACTTATGTAAATTCGCTGACCACAAGTGAAAATTGTTGGTGTCTTTATGTTTGTTTAAATAAATGTAAGATCGAGGGTAATTTTTGGCAACCCTAATCAGCGGTTTTTGCAAACTAGATGTTGCTATTAGACCACAAAAGATAAAAAATTAAGATAAGACGTGTAAACAAGATAATAAACATATTTTATGTTTTGACCCGGTTCGAATCCCTGATAAGAAGCTTCAATACAAATTTACCATGTTCTCTCTCTCACTGCCAAAACCCATTTCACATCAGCAAAGTTGAATCCTACGTACGTGTACGACATTCCCAAAAACACACCACCACCTCAGCAATCGGTTCCGTATTCTATAGTGGCATATACCACCGCTCATATGGCGTCGCGTCTGTATTTACAAATTAAAATACGCGCCGCACACGCGCAACGTCGCGAATATTAGGAGGCAGAGAGGCGTCTTAGAACCATTTAAAAATCAGCTGTGAATTGAATTAAAGGCGGACGGCTGTCATTCTGTGGCATTAACTAAAAGCAATTGAATCAGTGCTGACGCGATTGTGTTCTTTTAAATTGTCGTGCGAACTTACATTTCAAGAAAACAAACATCGTTATCGAACTTATCTTAAATATTTAGGCAAATACTACATCTTTGAAGAAGCCTTAACTCAAGTAAGGTTTTTATAAAAATATGGCAACCGCTGAGCAATTGGAGGGCTTCTTTAATGAAGCCATGAAACTAGTAGACCAGGCTGGACAGGTGAGTTTTTCTAAATTGCAAATAAGATCAACATAACACTGATTTCTTTCGAATTTAAAGATAATTGCCAGCAGAAATGCAGAAAAGAAAAAAGTTGTCGAAAAGTCGTGTGACGTCGATCTCCTCACCGAAACTGACCAACAAGTTGAGAAGCTTTTAATGCAAGGATTAGGAAAACTGTTTCCAGATCACAAGTAAAACACACTATAAACTAATTAATCCAAATTAATATTAACCACTCCCATTATATTCAGATTCATTGGAGAAGAAGAAACAGCCGAAGGCAAAAAGGCCGAACTAACAGACGCTCCCACCTGGATCATCGACCCAGTCGATGGAACAATGAATTTTGTCCACAGCTTTCCACATTCGTGCATTTCCATAGCTTTGTGGATCAACAAAGTGGCCGAAATTGCGATTGTCTTTAATCCGATTTTGGATCAGAAATTCACAGCCAAACGTGGTCAGGGTGCGTTCATGAACGGCAGCAGAATTTACACGTCTGGACAGACAAACTTGGGAAAAGTGTTGGTAACCACTGAATTCGGAACCAGTCGCGATGTTGAGAAGATGAAAGTTGTTATGACGAACATTGAGAGCATTTCTAAGAACTGCCATGGGTACTTTAATCCTTGGAATATGTGTTATGGCTTTTGTTTAATTGTGTTCTGATTAATAGAATACGTTCATTGGGATCGGCTGCTCTGAATATGTGCATGGTGGCTTTGGGCGCTGCTGACATCAACTACGAGTTTGGCATTCATGCCTGGGACATCGCAGCTGGGGACTTAATTGTTCGCGAAGCTGGAGGCGTTACTATGGATCCGGCTGGTGGCAATTTGGATATTTTATCGCGACGTGTGCTCGCCGCCAGCACCAAGGAAGTAGCTGATGCATTTGTGCCACTCTTGACTCAATACTATCCAGAACCACGGGATTAAATGCTGTTTTATTCCTTTATTTGGTTGGTACTTAAATTATTTGGCGTATTGTACCTTTACAAGTTTATGGATTGCGTAAAAAAAAACTTTAATAAAATCGTGGAAATGATTGAATTAATTTTATTACTATTTACCAATTAGAACAACGGGATTGTGAGACATTTATAAGGATTTCAGAGATAATTTCGACGATTTTCGAAAACAAGTCGTGAGTTGCTTTATATATAAAAAGATAAGAAATATATAAGAACGATTGATCGAGTTTGTGTGAGTGGGTGCTGTGGGAATTCAGCAAACAACATTGCTGGTTGCAAAATTGCAAAAAACGTCTGTTTAGTGTTTGTTTCGCGGCTTGTGGCTTTTAAATTAAACTTGTTGTAAATAAACTATCGATTTTTACCTAATTTGGTATTAACCCGCCAATGCAAGTGAATATTTGCATTTCTTAATCGTCAATTTTACCCACAAAATAGTTTTTACATTTGTTAAATCCCTTTCGAAAAAAAAAGTTTGACAGCTGGAGTCTGACTCATTACTTCAGAATTGTTGCTAATTGTGCTGGAACACAAAATGATCCAGTAAAAATAGTTCTAATCCAAATATTTATTGCAATTTGATTGTCGCCGCTGCGTCTAAACAATGGATGAGCCGTCCACTTCTTCGGCAATCCCGCAAGATACGACAGTCTCAGAAAGAGGTGAGTAAATCTTCTTCATGTGTGAGGTTATGTTGTTTTGTGCAACAATTACAAAATTTTCAAACAACTTTTGGTCATCATTTTTATATGCACGATCGTTTATTTTGCGCAAATTTTGTCACATTACATTGTTTTGTTAAAATGAATTAAATTTCTCGAAAAATACCCGCGACATTTGGTAAGTAAACGTCTTCAATTCTGTTACATCAATTTCCTGGTAAATGGGATCCAAATTGTATTCTGCATAAGCAATGCACCTAGAGGTGGCGGTATTTTGACATTGGCTAATCATGACACACCTTTTTTCCATAAACATTTTAATTTTTGACTGGTGATCTACTTTTGTTTTGTTACCAAATTAAAAGAATGAACCAATTCACCAGACCATCACCGGATTCAATTTTTATTGCAGGCTTTGACAAATACGACCCCAAACGAAAGAAAGTGGATAAGACTAGCGTTAACTCCAATACAAAAGTTCGTCTGCTTGAAGATTCTACCAACACTGAATTACCACCTCATGTCCTCAAGCTAGTCGGGCAACGCAATGATACTCCAATGGAGACACTTGGATGTCTGGTGCTCGCTACAGCTTTAGAATCGGGGTTCATTCCAACACCGGCCAAGTACGATGGGCCTATCGCTTCGCCGCACTGCATCTATTATTCGAAGGTGACCGTCAAGCACGCCGTACAGCCACCGCTCTTCTTTCAGATGTATGGCTGTATGAAGGCATCGATTCAAGCCATCTGTTGTCCATTCAATCCATGCCTACTGCTGATGATTCCGTGCGGTGATGCACTGATAGTGTCATTGACAACCGAAAATAGTTACGGGCGAAGTATTTACTTGCCGCTTGACAAGTACTTGCCGATCAGGGACATTTCAATTGCGTTGCCACAACGTTTGCGCAACATGAAGGTTCTCTCCAGGAAGCTGAAGGATGGCCTTTTTACGCCAGTTCGCGATCAGTGTTGCATAATGTTTCAAGTGTCATTTCCTGGACTTTTGGGCTTGCCACCAGAAATTTACGCCATCATCTTTGACAAATTGGATAAACGGAGCAAATTGAACTTGATGTCAACTTGTATGCGTGCTTTGCAACTTCGTGCTGGATTTTAGATTTTTAAGACTTTAATTTGTTAGTTTCAAATAAACCCTTGATTAAAATGAATTCACAACGGGCATTTTTTTTTCGACGTTAAATTTTAATTACTATTTTATCATTGGCCATCTTTCTAAAACCTTTTTTCTAAGTAATTTATTCGGTTATGGGTTTCATGCTTAAAAATCATCTCAATTTTAACTTAAATGCATAATAAATTTATGTAAATCATTTTAAGGTGTTTTTTAATAAAAATTTATTTAGAAACTCCATTTCGGCAGACCTTTTTAATATTTCGTTTCCTTCGTTTTTTATTTGGTTAATCATTTTTTTATTATTTTGTTTGTTTTTGTTTTATTTTATTTTAGATACACCACCAACAAATGGATTAAACGGAACCACCGATGGTGAAGATGAAGACAGCCTTTCAGAACTTAATATTTTACCAGGTAAGTCATTTTTTTTTACTAATCGCAAATTTAAAAATTTTAAAAGTTTAAAGATTATTGCTAAATTCCGGTTATTTCTGAAATAATAATGATTTTCGTTTATTTACAAATGAACTAAAAATGTTTATTTTAAGGATTAATAATTTATTTAGATTTAAATGCAAATTTGTTTAACTATAATACAATAAGTGGAGGTACAAAGCTCGTCGTTGTTATGTGCCTTTGATAAGCTTTGATTGTTTTTGTATTAAAAACATGTTATCTTTGCGGTTTTATTGTTGAAGCACTTTCGGAGAATGTTGAACTATAATGCTACTACAAGTTTGTTAATTTAATGAACCAAATAAGTTAGTATTTATTGTTTTAACTATATATTAGTTAGTTGGATATATGTTACAGCATAAATACTAAATATGTTAAACATATTTGTTAAGTCGTGTCTACGACAGAGACCACTTACAAGTTTTTTCATACAGAATCTATCTATGAATATGGTACAAATACTTAAGTTTAGTAAAAAAGGATAAAAATTTTAGCTGTTAACATCTTTCTTTGCAATAATATAATTTTGATCTACAAAAATTGTCAGTTGATGTCCTCAAGATCTTTAAACATAGTAGAAAATTCAACATCTTGAATGAATAATTGTTTGATCTTGATGAAAACCAAATCTTCTTTATATAATTTTTTTTTGGGAGGATCAATTTCCTTCTTTTCTGTTTTTTTTTTTGAATTTTGGAAGACGAAACTACTTTTACTCAAATACCAAAAACTCAGAAACATTTTTTTAAATTAGCACAAACATAGTTTTTTTTTTAAAGAAAGAAAACTAGTTACAGTCCATGAAATAAGTGCAAACTTTTTTGTACGGACAATCCGCACGTCCACAAACAGTATTTCTTCATTAAAAACTAAAGTTGCAGCCAAACAAACTGCTTAAAGTTTTTCGTTTATTTGTGCACTTACTTTTTGTTTTAATATTGTCGCTTCCTTTATATACAAATAAATCGGACAAAACCGCACCCGCGAAGAGCTGGTACTGACGAGTTTAAAAAGCCTCCCCATTCTGCCCCACCACCCCATAACAGCCGACAACAAACGGCAGCAGTACAAATAAATATAATCGAACGGTTTGTCGATTGTCGAAATCTGCTGCTGATGCAAACGCACCACCCAAACCAAGAACTACCCCCAATGCCAGCCAGCTCCATTGTTTGTCCTTTATAGCCGAAGATGTGCGTAAAAGCGACTATTTAGATTGCTTAATGTGTGCACTGATAAACTTTAAGATAGTGCTGATTTCTGCGAGAGAAAAATATTTAGCGAGAGAGAGAGGTGAGAGAATATCTGATGGTAACATTTGAGAGGAAACAAACGCAATCAAACGCGACAAACATCTGACGCGATGGTCTTGGCCTGCACGTCTGTAGGAGCCATCAACCACGTCTCGCCGCGCCTAAAGCGCGCGCATTCAGATTCAGTCAAAGATAAGGGCGAAAGTCCTTGCATGTACAGGCGGAGGGAATGTTGGCCGCCAATCGTGGAGCACGAAATGTGCTCTCGCGCGAGATGAAATCATGACACTTGGTGAAATTTCATCACAAACGGGAGCTGGTGCCCTTTTCAGTTGATTATTGAAAGCGAATTGGCGCGGATGTTCGTTTCGCAAATAGCCGACTCTAAGCGATTGTGCGGTTTTCTTCAAGGAGATACTGATTATAGTTTACAGTGGTTAATGTGTGCTTGGAAAAGCATTGGGGCGGATGCAGTGAGATTACAATGAGTAAATGATACCAGAAAATTAGAAAAGCATTAAGCTTTCGTTTTCCCAAAAATTCAGTGTGGTAAATGTTAAAGAAAAATTTAATGGCATCAAAATTATTGTGTTTTTCTTAGAATTTATTATTCACTTTATGTTTTGGAATATAATTATGTAATCAATGTTATGATTTTCGGAGTGAATTGCTTAAATGCAAAATTTCCTAAATCGTTTGTTTATTTGCCTTTTATCTTTAAAAACATATATTTTTTTGCTATTAAATTAAAAGATAAAGTTTATCAAAAAAATCTCTGATTTTCTCAGTTTAATAAGGTGATATTAAAAAAAAAATCAAAATATTATATATTAAATAAAAGTAAATAGAAAAGTTAAAGAAAAATAAAATATAGTGCAATAAAATGCAGTGAGTTGAGGAAACCCAGGGCGTAAGGATCCCTAGCTAATTATCGAATTACAAAAAAAATCTGTAATTAAAACCGCTAAATTTTCGAACCAAGCAAACTGGATCCGTCATTGGGCGCCTGGGGTGCGTCTATAACAATATCGGCACCCCCATCGAGATGCCGCAGTCCGATGCTCAGCCACAGCCACAGCGATGGCGAGTTTCCGTTCTACAAACAAGGTATTCCTTTAGCCATCGACGAGTAATTTTTACTTCAACAACCTTTTACCAATGAATTGCCGCAACACTAAAATATGTGTTCTTTATTAATAAAATTGAAATGACGCAAGCAATCACCTGCGGCCAGATTAAAAATCGTGCCCACCCCACATTCACATGTGTTGGCGTGTAGGGAAACATATAACACACAAAATTTCGTATTCACGGCGAAGAATTTTAAAGCGACGAATAAAAATGAAAAACTCCGACAAATCTTGCTACGGGAAAATTCGCCCTACAGCCTTTCCTATATCATGTGTGTGGCCTATTTATATTATAGTAGCACAAAGGTAATGTGCGCGATGTCATGTAGATACATACATGCGGAATGTTCGCAGGATATGTAGGACAAAGGCATTGCTGTTAAGTTAGGAGAGAACACCAACTCATCAACGGTGGCAGTTTGAAGAACGTGCCGGCAGAGATTTCACCCAAAAAACAACAAAAAAACAAAAAACAACGACAAACGCTTTTCTGCTCGCACCGACATACGAATTTTCGTGCTTCTGAAATAGTTCACATCTCCAGCCAGGATAAAGTTTGCCGTGCTTAACCGAATGAGCTTTCTTTTCGATTTCAGTTGCAAACGAAATAAGCCAATTGAAAAGCTTCGTATGTGCTTGTATTCATACTTAAAGTTGACTAAGTGTGGCAGCGGATGTAATTAATCATCATAGCAGTGATAAACTGGCCCCATAGGAGCCGTTTAGCCTGTATCCTTTTTGTTTTCCGCCAGCTTTCTCAACCGAAATCATCCCTTATAGCCAATACCAAGCCATAGCCTTTATGAATTCAGCATCTCCTCAATTTTTGCTTTCATAACTATTTTATGTCCCATTTATTGACTCTCTGAATGGCACTAGGACTCGAATCTGCGTGTGTGCCGCATTTGAACATGGCGCCAGATTTTCGCCGCTTAATCTGTGCAACGTCGACGGTAACACTTTCGCCCCTATGGCAGCATAATATGTCGTCAATTTCATACATAATTTATCACAAAAAGTGGATTTGGTGGTTGTGGGAAGCAGTAAGGGTTTGTTTACCAAATCATGTAAAGTTACATTTGAGTAATACAACTTATTTAAAATTGCGTTTCTACTGTTTAAATTTGGCATTTGTGAAGTGACTTTGTGGCTTAACAAAAATTGATTGAAGGGATGATGTTTTTCGATTGAGTTGTACACAAGTATTGAGTTTTATTGTAAGCCATCAATCTGCACGATTCTAAGGGTTTAATGAGATTCATTACAACGAATTCAATGTTTGTAAACAGGAAATGTGAAATGGATGAACTACCATGGAAATTCAGCCCCTACAAGGGTCGTTAAGTCAGAGCTTTGAGCATCTGTCTTAAAGCTATACATTCTCAAAATTGTATAATTAGCAAATTCTTAATGTTTTTGCAAACTCAATTATTTTCATTAATCAATTATATTTATTAATAAAAAAAAACCCTAAGAATAATTCGATATTTAAAAAAACTCTTGAGATTTCGAATTATTATCGCAAAGCGGTAAACTTGACCTTCAAATTGGTGGCTACATAAAAGATACTTATGTTATCTGCACCCAAAGTGAGCGCAATGCGATATAGTAAATCTAACTGTCCTCAACATATTTTCATAAGATAATTGCGAAATATCTGTGACACATGACAATTGACTGTACGTAAAACTCTGGTATACAATGTCCGACACGTTTAAGAAGGAACAACAACACCAAGTGTTGTTGGTTTGCAGATCCTTCGTCCCTACACGCAGCATAGCATTTGAACGACATTTCAAATACGTTTAATATTTACCCGCAGTATGAATCGCATTGAAATTCCGAAAGGGTCGCATAAAATGAGATTTCATTGGAAACATGCGACACCGCAGTTTAGCCCGGAATTGCCACGAAAGCTGGCACACAAGCAAGTCATTTATATTTAGAAGAACGCTGCTCGAAGGAACGTTACCAATTTGCCATACGTTCTACTTAGAAAACATACAAGGAGTGGCTGGTAAAGTGCGGCTAACATACAAGGAAGAATATCAAACCGTCACAGCAAGGAATTCCAATCAGAGAACTCACCAGGCTACCACCAGCCAGCAGTGTCAGCGACTAAACAACCCCAAGGAGATTTGTGTGTGCGAGTTCGGCGGCGCTGCCACATATTCAGTGGGGCGACAGACAGTCTGACCTCCAACTATGGTTCAATTTTGCCGTCGAAGATTTCGATCTGATGCATTGTGTGTATGTCTACATATGTGTCCGACATGTGGGAACGTACTTTATTGAAATACTTGCCGCATATAGGTTGGAACCCGCTACACTGTACATAACATCGAGGAAGGTGAAGCGGATGGCAGAGGGATGAAAACAATAGGGGCTGGTAATAAATTGACAGACGACAATCGACAAACAATACATTCCAAGTGTATGTTTTTTTTTTGTTGTGTATCTGGTCAACATAACTACCAAATGCTACATACAATTTTCGAGTGGAAACTGGCTAGGAATTTTACATTGAATTGTATGCATGCAGCTTCCGTTTGTCAATGTTTATCCACTTGTTTGAACAATTACGTTTCAGTTAATGACTCAAACGACAGCCATTCGTCGTCCGTTACATTCCAACCCCCTCTGCTCAGCTTTCCTGCTGTTTTATTTGTATTTTTCACCAGCTACAGTGACTAATGGCCAGGACATTTTATTTTGGTGAGCGTTTACATAAGGTATATCTGCCGCCTTAAGGAAATCAATCATTTTAAATGTCCATTTAAATTGTGTGATCAATTTCGCTACGTGTATGCCGTCGTTATGTGAGTTCGTTATTCATAGAATTGACCCAGAAATTATTAACTACCCCTGTCATAGAATATTACACGATGGACGTGTACATCTAGTGACGAGAAGCTTTCTGTCGGCGAATGCTATATATAGACAAATGTGGATGCGGTATGCGAAAAGCTTATTAAGTTGATAGGCGCACAGGGTTGTGTGCGTGTTTTGTGCGCGCTTGTGCGGGAGGGGTTGACCGATACTGTACACCATATATAGGGGTTGTAGCATGTGCCAAAAGCCTGAACAATTAGTCGGTGTAATTTTATATTCTGGTCAGACGCATTCGGCTTTGTATGCTGCGGTTTCTGGCATCGATTCCGCCAGGCAACTTAGTTTTTGGCTAGGAACAAACAAAAAACAGACTGAAGTGATCGGAGACTGCCTCGCCCAGTGTATGTTTGGGAAATGTGACGAAAATGCTTTTTTAGAAATTCTTATCAACCAATTGTGAGCGGTTATCGCGCTTGTTTTTTTTCTTGTTTTCCTATAAATATCCGATAAGATTTGCGACTTGCGTTCGATGTGTGTGGCGTGTGGCTCTTTGAAATTGTGTGATTGAATTTTATATTTTTTTCAAGTACAATTTGGGTGACAGCTTCCATTATAATTCATTTTTTTCTGGAATTCATTCTAAATTTAAATTAGTTTTGTTGGGAATTTGCAGAAATTTGCTGTCAAGAAGTTCTGTGAAGTGCCTCTTCAAGACAGAGGAATTGTGAATTTGGTGTTTATTAAAAGAATTTTGTTAACAACTCTGTGATTTTGGCAAATCGGGTGTCGATAGCTGAATATATGATGAACTCACGTGAAAAAATTGCTGGTACTTTGTTTAAATTTACATTTTGTTTGATGGTGACTCATTTGTGTTTACGTTAAATGATTGTAGACTGCTAAAAAAACCCGCTAATTCTTGCGATAATTACATAAAACTCGCTTTATCTACATCGTTAAAACGACAAAAATAAAAATTAATACAAGTATTTGTTTAAACAATATTAAATTATATAAAAAAGCAAGATTTAAATACAATTGCTCGTTTGCCATGCCGACACTGTAACTTTGATTCCTAATCGTCTTTAACTACTCGTAATTTTTTATTTGGTTTGCAACTCGGGTTTAAATATTTCAGAGAGAATTCCATTTACCTTTCAGGTAAACCACAATATTCCATTACTTCAAAGAACAAGATAAAAGTTTCATTAGGGTAGAATAGTTTTATGCTCCAAAAATAAATGTACTTTGAAGAAGTTAACTTCATGAATTAAGTTTTACTTGTACAATTAATGTTAAAACAAAATATCAATAAAACTCAGTTGTTTAATGAGTGCAGTTGCTTGTAAATTTTTTGATTTACGATAAGAAATTATGTTTTATTTCAAGTGTTTTAGTTTTTTTTTAAATTGTATTTTACATAAATTTTGTACTTTTCAAATTAAATACAATAATTACTGGAAAGTCGGAACACTTAAAACATTCAATAAACATTTGTTAAAGCTGAAATATTTAATATGCGCATTTTGTTCGATATTTTCGGTTCATATCTTATCATATTATATTACAAAAGGCAAACGTTGCACCCTTTGCGAAAATATTATATCATTTCAAAAGTTATACAACCTTGTGAATAATTTACAGTGCATTAACCTGCGTCTTTGGAACTACAATTCCTAAATACTCCCGGCCATACCTCACCCTGTTAAGAAATTGTTGAATCAACTATTTATGTTTAATATTTGCGTGTAGCAAAAGTTCGCTGAAAAATTTATCCGTTGAAAATGTAATTTTGCAGGAGCTGCAAAATCTAAATAACTTGTAACGAGTTGGATTGTTGTGATCTCTTGGGTATTTAATTCATTATCACCACCACCCATGAATAGAACTTTGCCGATGTTGAATTGATCCAGTGGCAAAAAAAAAAACTTAAATATTTGTGTTTCTCTGTGATAAGTGCACCACTCCAAAGCGACTTTACTAAATTTAGGAGCTTTGGGCTTATCCTAATAAAATTTATGTTTTTGCTGCTTTAAGTTAAATAAAAAATAATCTCCATTTAAATGCGAACAGCCGTGGAATAAATTACAGCCCAATATACGCTACCAAAATGTATCTTTGGCGTGCTAAATAAAGGTGACAGAGGAGATGGGCGCCTACCCCACTTTTACCCTTATTCCGTCAACGATTGCAATATATCTTTCTTGATTTTTCGATGCTCCTAATTTAATTCACATTTACCCTCGACGTCGCCCAAAATGAATTTATGTTTCACTTATCAATAGCTACTCGTACTTTGCTGGAGAGAAAAGACGTGTCCCTGCATCAATTATTGTTAGGTTTACACAGCGAGCTTTTAACCTCGATCGTTTGAATTAAAATAGTGATGCAAGTGTGTCACTGATGTACGCGATTTGGGTAAAGGACAGACAGCTCTGTATGGGTTGAACGAAGGACTTTAATAATTTCCATTCAGTTGAATTGGCGTTTAGCTATTTGAATATTCAGCGGTAATCCGGTGCGTCCCCATTGAACGTACGGCTTCTGGTCGCTGCCCGCGAAATATTTCTGCGCCACATCGGAACTGCCACATGTTCCACATTCGTTCGTGCCAGATATTTAATGGCATCGTATTATTTGTGCTTAACATTTTCCCATTGAGGGTCGTAACTCGTAATGTTAATATTCTCCTATGATTCCGCTGTTCTATGTAGCTGGATGTGACATACAAAGGGATAACTACCCCCATTCACAATTGTTGATAGGCAAATGATATGAGCAACCACAAGTTGCGTCGCACATCCAGAAATCTCTTTTTTCAATTTTTCGTTTTTTTTCTTAATTGCCGCCATTCCCAGAAGCTGTTTAATTCATCCCCATACCCATACGGTAAGCACTTTTATACGTCGACACACCCACACACGTTTCAACGTTTAAAGCGAATGTCTTAAAATCCAAGTCGCCCACTTGAACCGCGTCATATGCGTGTTTTAATATGTACAAATACATACGCGATGAAGGCAGTGAGAGACAGCTTTTAAGACTGATAAGAAATCTTAATCGCTGTGTTTCAAATAATATTTTTTGCAGAGTTTCAACAATTCAATTTCGCATCTAAGTTAATTAGAAATTGCTAATTACAGAAATATTAAACCTAATTTCTGTGAGTGCTCTATTAATAGACACCAACATCCACACCCTTGAGTGGGTGCTAGTCGATTTGGGAAAGAAAGTCTTTTGCTTCGAGAAGAGAAAGTGTCGGAAAGCCTTCTTGGTGAATATGTAGGCTCACCTTCACTTAGTTTAGTTCCTTTGTCGCATGATTTTGTTTTCAGTAAAACGGAGGAGTGCAAAGTTTGCGAGGACGCAAAATGGCTTGCTTGACAATATGAACAATATGCGCCTTTAAAATATTACATCTCTTCAAGATGGTAAAAGGTTTATTGTTCGCATTTTGGCGTTCATGAATATTTGCAACGTGCTAAAAAGGGGGTTGCAACGATATAACGGGAAATGCTGCTTTAAATTGCACAACAAAGGTGTAGATGCTCTACGTATAAGTGAACGTGTGTACAAATTGTAACCCTATACATATATGTTGGCAGTATGTTCCTTAAGTAATGGAATGAATGAGAGCTTGAGCGTGTGAAATATGAATTGAAGTAATCTGATGTGCTGGGGCGCGTTCATTTTGGGAGTTTGGGACTTTCTGACGCTTTTTGTTTTGTCGAAGCGTTCATTCTTGTTTATTAACTTTCGCATCTATACTAACAAGTTGTGTAGGTTGCATTGATTTTTAAATGGCCTTTCCACCTTTTATTGGTAAAAAAAAACACATAAAAAACTTTATTTAATATCAAATGTTAGCACACTTTGAGTTTCAAAATGAAAGCGGAGAATGCGTGAGTTTTTAGGGTGGAGGAGATGAATGAACTTTTTGTGGTATTTCATTTTTATTCTTCATGCACCCATCTTATGACTTCACATAACATAGATAGCATCGTTCTTAAAATGCTTACATTGCTGGAGCTTTTCGTTTATTTGCATTTGAATTTTTGCGCTTAATTAAATTACATAGCTCAACAAAAAACTTAAGTTGTAATACATTGCTTTGGTATAAGTTTTAATAACAACATTGGTTGGAAAATTATGTAAATTTTAATTTATGTTTGTACATCAAATGCTTTATTTTGTTTGTAAATAAACTTTTTCAGTTTACCTTTTTATTTCATATATATTCATACAAAAAACGAGAAGGCGATAAGATGAGTACATACATGTAATCTTGAAGATGCAGAAACTTATTTTGAGGCCTGATCCCAAAAAAAAGTTGTCTGGAACAAATATTTGTTCCTCCTTCCATTCGGTTGATACACGCATTTCTCGTAAACCAGTAGAGCAATTGTAATCAAATTTTATGTGTTTCAAATAACCTAAAATGGATTTTTTTTTGTTTTTATAGGTCATTCTTTAGGTCATGTTTTTGACGAAAATTAATTAATTTTAACTATCTCGAAAA
>JANSTS010008494.1:42503-70513 GCA_026546915.1 Sylvicola fuscatus | reverse complement strand
ACATGTTTATATAAAACGATGTTTAACAAGAAATGTTAAAATTGAAACATGTATGGAAATATTATATGGAAAACGAAAACCCCAACCACATAAATTGTTTAACTGAATTTGCCTCACATTTCATTTAATTAATTAAAAACCTAATAGCACTGCATATTCGCATTAAATTAAACGAGTAGTTTATGCATTTCATAATATGAATGCAACATAGCCATGTCCGAATTTGCACAAAAAACATGTTAAATGTGAGTACATGTTAGCGCAAAAAATAATTCAATTCATCAAGTGCGGGGGCCGCGCTGTCGGTGTGGTTTCCCTTAAATCATTTACTTCCTCTTTTGCGTCCAGCTCTTGTTTCGGTCAGACGACATTCCATTTAGCACATATGAACAATTATACACACATGCCCAAGTAACCCATCCACTTTTCCTTTCCGCGCACTCAATTAAAATGGAATTACCACACAGCGGCGCACCAACGCACTAGCACACGTTGCATATGTATCAAGCACATGTAAACTTCGTTTAAATTTGTTTGTTTCACAAAAAAAAAAAAATTGCCTTTACTGACACTCTCACACACCATTTACATATATTTCAATTATATTCCATTTCGGTCGCCTCTCCCCAGACCTAATTATAATAAACTCCCACGCGAACAATAATCGCGCCTTCAATCACACCTCAATTATGACATGTAAAAATGTCTTTTCTTAATATGTAACTGCAGAGGGCTGGCTGCATCTTCATTGAATTGCAGATTAGAACATAAAAGGTTGTGTAGCCAATTGTCCAATTGCTGGCTCACACGGGACGCCATCCACTCTCAAATCCCGATAAATCTCAAGCTTAATGTACTCAATAAAATTCAAATGTATTCATTTAAATGGAACTCTTCTGGCTGTCACATTGCCAGACACTTATGGAGGAGACTTCGTCGCAAACGCCTTTATACAAAATTCAAATAAAGACGTCGTGCTAGGCGCCAAATGGTTCAGGAACACATTTGCTGGGAAAGTAAATCGCTATGGCACGAGTATTATTTTGCACTTCAAAAGTTTTCAAGGATTTAAGTGTAGGTAGATAGGATGTAGAAAGGAGGTGGGCGGCGTGTGTGGTATGTCAGAATTGTGTAGGTGGACGGAATAGCATAATCTTAATACATCTTGCATGAAAAGGGTTGGGCGTGCAAAAATAGGGTGTTTGTGAAATCTTTAAAGTCCTCTAAATCCTTGTATCGCGCCAAAGAAGAAATATATGCTGATGTCATTCTATGTACGATATCAGAGTGTTTGCCTTTTTGATTTGTTTGCTTCTTTAAGAGGGATGTTTACTTTGCATGTTTTCAAATGATTTGGCAAAAAGCTCAAATCTGGTTGTTTCTGTTTTTTGAGTAGTAAATAGTTAATCGAAACGAATTTTAAACACTTACTTATATCTGCGTGTTTTTGTTTTTTTAAGAACATACCATACATGTTAAGAAATGACATTGAATTGTCAATGCTAGTAGTACGAGCTTTGACATTAAACAATTTAAATTATTAGATAATAACATGTATACACTTGTTATCTTCGCGACTTGCGGATGCTGACCATGGAAATTGCAGCATATTTCATAACATGTAACCTTGAATAATGTATTAGGCAAATTCGAAAAAAAAACAATGAGACATTTGACATGTTTTCGCTCATAATCAATTGTTGACGCTGTTTAATTTTGAAATTTGTATTCAATATAACCTAATGTAAAACAATACAAATTAATGTTTTTTTCTTCGCGGTTCACACCTTTTATTTCGAAATAAATCAATCAATTTGGGTACTTTTAGATAACAAAGAGTCATGTAACACCAATAAAACGTAATAAATATCATCTAAAGCTATTTGAATGCCTTTGCACAAGGCGCAAAACTTAACTTCATTAAGATCGGCCATAAAATGCTTATATAGTGTTGATAAGAACACATATTGATTTACCGCAACAATGTCCATTCAACGTTAAATTGCAAGAACAGCCGCCTCACCGTTATAGTAAGAATTTGCTGCTAAACGTATTTTATCACCACTTTTATGAGGTAACAAACAATCAATTTCTACATCGTTGGAAAAGTGGACCCGAATGCAAGTATTAAGCAGCATCCATGAACCAACGATAAGAAAGCTGGAAAGCCAATTTAATGAAAATATACGTCGAATAATCTTGTCTTCGTTACAATACACTGAATTTCCTGTGGCACAATTTCTATTTTGTTAGCGAACTGATGCGTGCAGAATTCTGAGAGTTTTATCTGTGTCCACATTGTCAACGACATTTTGCTCTGTGCTAAGAAAATTGTTTTCAAGTTTTCAAGCAATTCCTTTACTCAATGTCGTACTTGTGCAAATATGTTGCAGTATGGAGTTTATGCTCATTTAAGCAACTCAATAATTTAAATCCGCACAAAACTACAATGCTGTTGGAGTCTTCAAAGTTCAAGATTTTACAATAACGGCAGAGCATAAATTTTGCGCATAATTCAAACTGTTGATTCAATTCTTCATGCCTCATGTCTTATGTTTAGCTGTTGCGACTTGTATTTGCTTTAACTTATTCTCTCAATGAATAGTTCTCTTATTTACGCACGCATTTTAGTGTCATGGACATTTCGTGACACAATACAAATGTTTTTATAACAAAACTTACCCCCCTCCCCCCATCGTCTTTGTTTGATTACATCATTTGCT
Source organism: Sylvicola fuscatus (assembly GCA_026546915.1). Taxonomy (NCBI): domain Eukaryota; kingdom Metazoa; phylum Arthropoda; class Insecta; order Diptera; family Anisopodidae; genus Sylvicola; species Sylvicola fuscatus. The sequence continues at coordinate 67,790 of JANSTS010008494.1, read as the reverse complement.
GAAGTAAATCCTTAAAATATTCAACATTTGATGCGAATCACATTTAATTCTCATGCCTCATAGTTGCACGACAAATTCGATTGCATATTTTAATTTAGAAAACGCTTTTATCATTATAGAAGTTATATGTCATAAATATGTGTAAAAGTGGAAGTTTTATAATGAGGAGACATCACCCACTTGGGACCGACTTGTGATATGCGTTGGTATTGTCACGTCCGTCCAGCATTGTTCTGCTGCTGAACTTTGTTCGGTTATTTGGCGCTCTTAAATGATTTCACAATTGAGTGGGCGTTTACTGGATGGGGAGTCTCGTGATGGGTTCCGGGGATTGTTGGTGAGCTTGGGGGGTTTATAGTGGAAATGCGCGAATGCAAAATAGAGCTTTGGGGAAATTGACAAGCAAACATAGTCATCTAACGACCTTATTTTGTATATGAACTGAGTGCTAAATGGAATGGTTGGGAATTACATTTTTTATGTGCGCCTGACGTGTGCGTGAAAGATGGGAAAACAATTACATTATTATGTATGTTAAAGGTTCAGGGTATGTTTCCACATAATGTGGTTTCGAAGCATGTAACTCAACTAAATATATATGGGAGCTAAGAGGATATCGTTTACGTTATTGGTTTTCTGAAGGACGCTTAGAAGTTGATATTTGCATCCTGAAACTTGTGTTCTGCTTTAATTAAAAATTTCAACCATGAAATTGAATGTTAATTGAACAATTTTTTTTTTAAGTTTAAAAAAAAGCTCTTAGTTGAGTACAAATCATATTTATAAAAATATAATTTAAAAATAATCTGAATAAAACGTAAAATTTTCCCACGGCTCAATGTCAATTTCTATACACTGAATTAATTGATGTCATAAAAAATTCAACGCATGAACAACAATTATCGATAATAACCAATAATTTAATGAAATATATACTTATCATCTATGAAAGCACATGAGAGATATTTCTCTTTGAAAAATCAAAAGAAATACTCAAACTTTGCATGCATGCAAAGCAAATAGTGAGTTTCTTCATATCACATGCAATTCAGTCGCTTGACCGCAATTACATTGTCATAATCACTGTAATTTGCCTAACCAAACACTCCAAAGAGGCGCGATAGTTATAAAATACAGGTGACAGCATTTTAAGTGCATACACAAATAAAGCTCGTGTGTACTTTCACTTTTACTGCCAACAAATTATTACACATCCCAAGCCGTCTCAATGCTTACCAGCGAAGAAAAACCTATAAAAAATAAAGAAAGACGCACGCGTTGTGCCAAATTGTGAGAAAATGTGAGCCAAAAAGGAAGCTGTCACTTGGCAATTCAATGTCCTGGCATTCCCACAACATGTTTCAATCATTATTGCCACAAGGCTGTACTCATATAAATGAGCTTTAGCTAATTTGCCGGTAGCAACACCGATCCAATGGCAAAACACAATTATCTCATTAAAACACGCCAAGATCAAGCTGTACATTGAGCAATTAAGATAGATCAATACAAAGCAGCAGCGAAAGATGAAATTCTGTGATATGAATTACATTAAGCATATGTCTAACGTACTTTAGGCAATGAGTAGTTCCATTTATAATTATGACCATGATGCTGCGATATGAGAAACAGTAGCGCGCATTTATTAGCGTGTCAATTAGCAACTTTGAATTTTGATTTGTTCGTCCACTCGAAATTAATGTAAAACTCGATCAATGGCCTCTGTAGTGTTTTAGTTGCTTATGCTTTGTCAAACATGTAAATCCATAAATAACACAATTTTTATGCTCATAAAACATAATACATACAAATTCTTGTCATGTGCATTTCATTCACGTAACATGGCCAAGATTTATTCCCTATTTATCTCTTTAATACAATTCATAAGTACTGATGCTGAGTATTTTTTCTTATTATGTAACATGAATTATGGTAATGCTGAGTACATATTTATTCCGAAAAATTCATGAGACATCTACATTGTATCCCAATGAAATATGGATGTTATTACAAACACATTTCCTCAGTTCGAGTGTACTTGAATACATACTTAGCTACTCATATACAGCCAAAGTACTCGTACTTGCAATTATTTTCATTTTCGTTTAGTGTAACTATACAATTATGTTTGCAAACTATTAACTCATTACATGTATGAACGAATGTGGCTAAAATCACACGTGTATTAAAGCGTGAGACGCAAATTCGCGAAATATTTGTTTGAAGGTTATGCAATGCGTTGTGCAGAGGACGTGCGGCCATTTGACCTTGAAATGCATTCGTTCGTAATTCTGAAATATTTTTCTATTTCCGATAGCATTCGTGACTGAGCCGCAATCGCGCTTACTCATTGCGTTCTTGACTTTAGCCGTAGTTTTCCCAAGTTAATTTTAGACTAGTCCGAGATTCGCGTGAGCTTTTCAGCTGTAGCGGCTGATTATTTCATATTTGAAATACCGCACTTGCAGCGGTTTCTATCTATAGCCACACATGTGCATATGTGTGAAAATGGCTGCAGCTAGAATGGAATTTTAGCGGCTTTTCGCACGATAAACCGTCCGCCATAATGCACTCGATTGTCTTTTAACACTTGTTGATTTATTTGCATGCTTTTCTTATCAGTGTCTAGATTATTGAATGCTTCAAAGCAGCGTGGCGCCACTTGGCCGTGACTAAGCATTTACCAAACATGACATCGCGATCTTAAGTATGAGAAGCAATATCGTACAATGACGCCTTTTCAATTTATGAGTGGCATTTCGGTGTAATTAGAAAGTGTTATGGTTTCTTCAGAGCGATCTGGCAGCGACACCAGAACACATTAAAATGTCTTGACAGTCACTGGTGAGGAGGCCAACGAATCCATTTAGCACTCGGCAGTCATCGACCAGCACATATGTCGTTTATGCCTGGAATTGCCCATATCGTCCGCCCATGTTTGTTGACTTTATGCCTCTGGATTTGTGTCTGCCTTTTCCATATCCATTTTTACTTTGCGCCTCATTTGTTTTGGCCACTTGCCAGCAGAACACTCAACTTTGTAGCCAACTTGCTATAGTTACTGACGGATTGTTTGTGGATTGCTTGATTCTATTCTTTGATTCTTTGATATAACTCGGTATGATTGAATTTGCGAGCCACATGAAGGTCACAAGTCACAACAAATAAAAATGTCTTTAAACTGAAAGAGTTACTCCCTTATTTCAAAATAACTCAATTGTTCTTTTCTACAAAAATTTTATATTATCACATATGAAATTATAAATAGATTTCAAACTGCATAAATGCGTCAGCGAATAAATAAGTTTTGTCGCCAAATTGTCGGGTTAAAGAAAATTGTACAAACTATTAGAAATTTATATAATTTTGTAATTAGTAATTGATTTTCCAATTAAATTGCACACTTTTACATGTGACGTTATCGAATTTCTTGTTTGTGCTGATTTGCTTTATGCTGACGCATTTATGTGGTTTGATAATTCTTTGTAAATATATGTTTTTTAACTACTAATTCAATTATTACAGGTGATTAATTATTAAGTTATACCTTTTAGCTAATTGCTCAACTGTCAGGTCTACAATTTTTCAGTCATATGCCGCATTGCGTTTAGCAACTTTCGCATAAAAGCTTTAAATATTGACTTAAAAACCGTGTGACAAACATGAGTTAACACAAAGCGATGCTAATTTTCTTAGTACGTACGCATATTTGAAATTCCTAAGACTATTTACCGCGTCGCAGACGATGTTTGGTGACATTGTGAACAGTTTTCCGCCTTTGTGTGCGACACATGTACATATGTTAAGGTGCGCTTCATTTTGCATATTATAGTCGTTATGCGGATCACACTATGTAAAGGGTAAGATTATAGCGTATTATCCATAATCTTCGGATGGGAATTGCGACTCGAGCATAGAAATTAGTTGTGACAAATTGATGAAGATTGTTATGCCATCCGTTTTCTCCCAGTCAAATTATTTCTTCAATTGCCGATTGGATAGTTTCTATACGAAAGATAGCATTTGCTGGTGAATTGCTTTTCAAAATGTGGCCTAAATGAATTGGCTTGAAAACTTATTTATATATTTTTTGCTGTTTAAAATGTAGGAAACAATTAAATAGGAATTAGAAAATGTTGTTTCGTGAAATAAACGTCGCTTAACTTTTTGTGAGTTATTTTAATGATAGTTTCAAGATTTAAAATTATCTTAAATGAGATCAAATTCGCGACGCACATTAAGGTTTTTGCCCTTGAAAAGTTCACTATTTTCTCATTCAAAAGGTCAGGTATAAATCCGCGTGCTTCTTAATATGCGCGAATAAAAAAACTTTCTTGTACGTAAACATTATTAACTGACCAGCATACGTAATCCGGTGAATGCTCGCTACTTCTTGTAAGAAATTGAAAGTGGTTTTACACGAGCTTCAGTCTGCACGTTTTACGTTTAGCCGCTCGTCGTAGCCACACATAGAACGGATCCATGCTAATCGAATAATTGCTTAGCCAGTTTTATGCACACATGAATTTATGGTTTAAAGCTGCATAACATATGAATGGATTTTTACTTACGTATTAGATAAACGTGTTTTGAGAGCAAGCAAATAGTTTTATGGTCGCGCGATCTATTGCACCATCAGTCCCCGCCATTTATTTGCATTCAATTTAATTTTAGAATGGCCATAAACTCGATTAAGACGATTAGAGCACTGCAAAGACGCGCGTCTTCCTTCATTCAGTAAATTTTGCACATAAACAGGATGCAAATAATTTGTTTGCATCTCCCACACTTGGTCGATTATGTACGGCTTCCTGCGCACACGTCAAATGCAATTGCTTATGTATATACTTTTCCTATAGTTATTATTAATTTATAAATAGTTGTTTTTTGTTATGTGCGAATAAATAATAAAATTTATGCAAAGGCTGGAGATGTTGTAGTTTTTTTTTTTATGCAGTAATCCTCGGCGAGCGCACGCGCATATTAATTATTTAAAGAGTGCTGGTTTATGTTCATATATAAATGAAGCAGTTGGTTAAGTTATGTTGGCGTCGCGTCGTCCCATGTTGCCATGACTGACCGTCTGAAATAGAAGAGCTTCTAAGCGTGTCGATTCATCGCATTTCACTGGCGCTGTGTGGTGACATCTTCTCGTAATCTTAATTCTTTTCGTATACGACAAGCAAATATTTATTTTTAAAACACCAACATTTTCTTTACTGACTTTCAGTTTAAACCGAAATTTATTTGCACTTGGCGGTGAAATAATTTAAACGCTGATAAAAACAAAATCGTCCGAAATTACTCAAAACTCATTAAGAACATTACTCATCGAGTATATAATCGGAATTATGAATAAATCACATTCTTGAGTAATATGTTGTATACTTGATTTACTGCAAAAAGAGGTGCTCAAACAATAGCCCGCACACATTCTCATTGAAAATGCACATCGCGATATGTTAATTCACTTAATATTTGCTTACATAAACTTTAATGACAAGATTTAATCATCGCGCACGGAATCTTGTGACTCAAACGCTGGGAATCTTGATGGTTGTTTCCACTTGCGTCTCTTCCCAATTATTTTTCACTGTCTGTACAGTGATTTCAAATGAATTTTAATGAATATTAATAGAACCATACCTGAGCGTATGTATATTGTATATTGACGCCATTGGAACGTCGCCGACAAACGTGCTTCCACTTGATGAAAGCACATAAGTCGTCAAGTAATAAGTTCTAGGTGAGGATACTCTTGACTGACTAGCTTCTTTTAAATTAACATCCGGTTTTTTTTTAACGACCGTTAATTTAAGCAAACAATTAATTCCGCTCCATATCCGATTCCGCGCGCCACCACATGAGTGAGACAACCCCTTTGCAGCGCGGGCACGAGTTCCTGATGTACATCTTGGCGTGTACTATTGATAGCCACTCGTGTGTACATCGATCGAAGTCATCCATTAACTTTATAGACGGCTATAGAAGTCAATCTAAAATTATATCAATAAACTGGATGTATCGAGGAAATCAATACGGGACGATGGGCTCAAAATACACGCGAATGCCAGTGTAACGATATTATTATACACTTCGATCGTATTATCTTATTAGAGATCAAGTGTCGCGTTGTAAAACGAGATCTTGATATCTAAACTAATTGCTGGCACACAAGACATTCGCTTTTGCGGCCTCTTATTCATTTCGTCTCGTTAATTTAATGTTGTCAAAACTAAAATCAAATTGGCAAGAGTTTTTTGATAGAAATCTCTCATTTCACGTAAGAAAGCAAAAAAACAAAAAATTGGCATCAATGTCAGTGAAATGACGCCATCGCCATAATAATTTATTATGGGAGATCTTCGATCCTCGATCTCCAAAAACAATTTCAATAATTTCTGTAATGTCGTTTTAATTGCACCAAACTCCACAAGACGTTTAATGCGCAATTACCGTCTTCACAACAATGGACGTTGACCAGCCCTACATACCCAATCAATCTGTCATTAATTCCATTAATGCCGTGGCAGTCGCATGGCTGTGTAACTTCCAAGGCACGTCAAATCTTTGACAGACACCAGATTGGTTGGGAGAAAGACGTGCGTTTGCGCTGCATGCGTGGCTTGTCTGGCGGGTTTTTGTTCTCATTTTCCTGTCGCTTTGGAAAATTTAAATGCATACATGACTGAAGAATCTCAGAATATTAATTAGTTGCGTGCACCTCGTTTTGTGTTTTTCTTTTGCGCTGAGATACGAGCTGAGGTTTACGTGCGTTCTCAGTTCATAAATGCACGCCCTTTGGAAGTATGTAAGTACTCTAGCCCTGGGATCGATCGCCACAAATTAAGAGATAAACGAGTTATGAGGTGAATCAGGTGCAGTTTAAGTGAATACTAGTACTCGATACCTCATTTTGTTATGTTCATATATGTTTGCCATATCTTAATATGTTTGCATCTTTGATTCAAGGTCTTTAGTCTCTTTAAGCAATCTTTAGTCAATAGAAACGTCGACAAGAAAACATTGAAGTATATATAGAAATTGACTTGTTAATTATAAGTTCTATCTCAAACTTGTGCTTCAAGATTTATTTGAATATTAGTTTGAAGTTTCTATTATAAGAGTATCGAATTTTCTTATCTCAAGTGTTTATTGTTTCGCAGCGTTTGAATTGAAAACATCCAACATTTGTGCAAACTTTTCAACTAAAATTTTCATTATTAAGAAACGCTTATTTTACCAAAATTTGGGATATTCGCTCACAAAATAAATTGGATCAGTTACTATAAGTGTTGACACAGCACTTAATCCAAACGGAAGCATTCCGCTGGTGGAATAGGACTAGACAATCGCCAGTTCATTAAAGAAAATCGTACAAGTACCACGCACCAGCCACTGTTTGCAGAACCGTTAATTACAACCGTTTCAGCCACTTAATCTGGAATTTAATCAAATTGCGCATATTCATCATGAGTGGAATAATATTTCTAAAGATATGATTCGCATTTGTTGTGAAAATCAAGTCGATCTTCGAGACTGTAAATTCTTGTGTATACCCCCACAGCAGCTCCGTCTACAAGATTCTCTTATACATATTCGATATTTACATCTTACATCTAAACCGGTTCCATTGAAATAAAGAAACGACCAAACGAAAATATGTTTGGATACAAAAGAAAATCAAAATAATACCGCGCGGGACATGAAAAACGTCCGTTGGCGCGCAAACGTGATTTTTTCCATTAAAAAAAAAAAACCGTCCAGCGTTGCCAAATCGGTGGACGCGTCCGTCGCTGTGTTGTGGATTCGCTATTTGGCTGTGTACAGAATTGGGTTGGTGACCACGAGTTTATGCTGCACAAACAACAAAACGTATTTGTGCATGAATAACAACCAGAACCACAAACCGCACTAACATTTCTATGCCGCACCAGAGGAGCCGCAAAAGAGCTCGCTGATTCAATTTAATGCAACTCACATGGAGTCGGTGAGCCAATATGTGCACACCCAATCAGATATGTTTTCTACATATGCCTTAGGTCCAATAAGTAAACAAATCGCTGCGGCTGGAATTTCACTGACATTACCAAATGCATTGTGTCTACATCGCCACATACATATTTCGGTTGTTACTTTTATGTCGTATTATGCGGTTGAACACCGCGACCGCGTCGCCACCCGACCGCCCGTTACCGCGCTTGTGGCACGCGCTCATCGCGTTTTCTTCTAAGAGATTTAAAACCGGTCTTTTTAATTTTTTTGTTTTGGATTCGTTCCCTTTCTTCGGCGGTATTTCTGCTGTTTGTATTCTTAAGCTTGTACGCGCCATGCCTGAGATGCTTCTACGCTTCTTCGTAATTGTGACACCACCTGTCTGACGACGGACTCTCTAGCTGCCATGCCGCGATTGGGCGTTTGTTGGTTGACTATTTTTAAAAATGTAACCGTTTCTTGTTGGCTGACGCTTTTGAACCCTTTCCTATTCACTGATCACGACGATAAGCCACGGCCACTTATTTGTGTGATTTACTGATACCCAAGGGATACTGTTAGTGATTTACGCGAGCATTTGTCGTGTGTGGATGGATGCTTCATTAATTCAGTTTAATGAATGACAATTGCGACTTTGTCTGAGGCAGACAGTTCAAAGAGACGAGAGCATTTTCAATAATATTTATATGAGGAAGCTGCGCGCTTTGCCACTTGAAAATAAATGTGGCCACTTGCGTCGCATTTTATGGCCATCAAATTCATTAAAATGGTCACGTAACGATAATGAAATGCTGGGACCGCGGAGTTTGTGAGTCAGTCGCGAAGTCGCGAGAAATACACATGATACACATGATTCCCAATATAATGAATATCGCGAGTTCCAATTGATTTAATTTTGGTCTCTGATGGCAAATCGCGTCTGAGATGTGATGGCGTCACACTTGACAGGCTTTAATTGTTTTGTGATGCATTTTGTTGAATGCACGTCATAGTTTTCGTGTGCACCTTGCTCGTGCAGTATATCGCATTCCACATGCCAATGTGGACGTGTAAACACGACTCAGTTTGTAATGCATGCAACACGTTATTTAATTTGCATGAACTTATGTCGATGCCAGACAATTGCATCGCGCCATTTTTTTTCCTCCAACTGCACGCGAGATACAATAATTGCATCAAGTCGCTAAAACTGCAATCAGATAAAATTCATAATTGCAATTCCAGCAGATTCGGAATCACCATTCAGTGGTACTGCACAATGCCATCGTCAACCTCAGCCGCCGTTCCTCCGCGTGAGAAACCATCGGTATTATCACATGATTAATGGACGGCGGTTTCTTTTGCCCTTCTGCAGCGTGTTAAATCTAATGTGCGGTGAGTGGTGGTTAGTGCAGACAAACAATAATAATCAGTTACATATTTATATGCGCGCGATTGTGCATTAGATAGATGCGAAATGTGTGCCACACGTTCGCCGTATTAAAAAGCTCATGCCAATAGGTGCGCGAACGTAAATGGGAAAAGCACACACGGCCACAAATCAAATTCGCGCAGCAGCTTTTCATGAATCATGTGAACAAAGAGTTATGGTGTTTTGTTTTCCAAACAATTAGTTTTATCCGTTTACTGCATCAATCGTTGTACGTGTAGTATAAATTGATCTTGAAAAAGTTGTGTGAACGTTTTTTTGCCTTAACGTTGTTTTGGAACATTCCATGTGAAATTGGCGCCACTCGTGTTTTTCAAGCCATTAATTTCCAAGCTTTTTTATTAGCTGAAGCTTTTTAGTGGGATTGCTTTTTTATTTTTCGTACGACAAGCATTTTTTTTTACGCGAAATGGTGAAAAGATGCGTATGGTTGTGAATTGTTAGGCAAAAAATGTGATATATTGCCAACGGTCTAGAAACCTGTCGTTTTGCGCCATATTGCATAAAAAATAAATTGTCTGTAATTTAAATTTATTTTTTTGTATTCATGTTTAACTAATTCTATTTCGATTTCAAAATTAATTACGAACAAGTAAATTACGAGGAAAATAGGTAGTAAACAAACAACTCATTATTTTGTCACAATCGCTAAAAAAAAAATCACTCAGGTGATCTCACCAAAACGACAATTATTATGCAACTTAAATACAAACGGCGACGTTTTGCACATTTTTTGTTCACATGATTGAAATTCATTCAAAAACAAAAAACAAAAAAAAAACAAAGTACAAATCTGTGACTCAATTCATTCATATTGTCATTATATCAATACTTCCCGTCGAGCAAAAACATTTTACGAACGCCATAAAAGCTGCCATAATGTTCTGGTTGAGCGCTTTTGTGCCACTCAGTACAGCAAAAAGCGAGTACCTCAATACCTTAATTCCTCTTTGAAATATAATTCAAGCTATATGCAATTTACACTTGATTCTATTGCACACTAATGTGCACTCATTCCGCGAGAACGCAACTCCCATCATGTGCACAGCCGATGGAGCTGCAGATGAAATGAAACTTTCTTTTCTGAAGCTGCACGTATAAGTATTGTATAAAGAAAAAGCTGAAATTGTGTTTCATTAACTCGCACTGCAATAAAGAAGCTCTTAAAAAATTGGTTACAGCTGCCATTAGTACGTGTTTGAGTGAAATCTGTTAAGATAAAACGTATATCGATTATCTGTTGTTGAAGCTTATCGTGGCTGTGGCGACAAAGAAATACCATAACACTCGCATAATATGTAATCAGTCAGCACTCAGGACACAGTGACTTGGGTATGATGGTAACTTGGGTCTTGGTATAAATTATTTCTTATTGTGTCCTATTCCTTGTGGGACATATTCTTTTGTGCAAATCCCACTGTCAATAATGCACGGAAAAACTTTTGTCAGCGGAAATATGCGAAGAAAATATACGCTTTTCTAATAGCATTTCTTGGGTATCGGTTGTCAAAGTCAGATGATTTGTTGGAGGGGTTCTTGGCGTAAAGTAATTTTATGAAAAATAGAAGTAAACCACATGTGTTTAATGTCAGAAGTGAAAAATATGTTTCAGTAGAAATAAAAAGCATCTGGAGCAAAGATCATTGGACTTTGGAGGTGTATATTCTTTAGGTATTTAAGTGCAGACACGATTTCGCCCCAGACTATCAGACACCTCTAAAAATCAGTTTTATGTAAAATTCATTTCCTTGTAAAATGTTGGTAATTCGCAAAGAGAGTAGCTATTGTCCGGCCAGTGGGTGGCTATTGCATCTTATGTTCGCTATATACATAAGATGCAGACGGCGAAAACAACACCCATACAAAGAGAGCACCACAACTATGTGGATGGAAAATCGTAGGAGCGCGCCGCATGGCGGATTTGGAAAATGCGGAGAGTACAGTCTGGAAAATCGATATTTAAGAGAGCGAATTTTCTACACACAATTTTCGCGTCTTTATATGTGTATGGATATAGTGGAATTGGAGTAAACAGCCGGTGGGGGGGAGGCAGTGTGGCGCGGCGTCGCGACGGGCGCATTGCGCCGCTGAACTCTATGAAAACGTGGTTGCATTTCTGGTTAACGCTTCCATTCTATGTGTATGTATACACATCGGCCGTGTACTTCATTGAATTATACATTTGGTATATAAGCTATGGTATATTCATGAAGCACGAGAGTGTACTGCGAGAGCAAGTGTGGTTACTACATTCGCGTGTGTGTATTTTTGTGTACAGTATATGAGTTATAAACATATAAACATAGGGCTGCTGTACGCCGGACGAGCATCGTTGCTAGAGATATGCGGCATCATCATCATCAGCAGCAGCATTCAGCCAGCCTTTTTGTTCTGCATCCCGAATTCGAATTGCCATGGAAACGCTAATGTCTGCCGCTTCTTGTACCCGTTTCTGCACTTTTTTGTTATATATAATATAAATTGCACATATTGAAACGAATTCAACGTTTTATTATGGCTTGATGTTTTAATGATTTAGCATATTTTGGTTCTTAGTGTTTCAGTGCATAAAGTAATTATTTTTTAAGCATTTTATGCTTCACTTAAATGGTTTTTTATGTTTGAAATTTAAAGGTTGGGAGAAGTTCATCCTTTTATTTATTTAATCTTGTGCTTTCGTAAATCTTATTATTTATTCATCTTCAATCTCCAAATAACTAAAAAATACCGAAACAAAAGGCAAACAATCACTTCACGCGGCTTTTGAAATTTTTTGGAAATTATTCATGTTAAGTTTTTATTTTTCCCCCGTTCAGTTATTTAATGCGTATTTAAGTTAAAGCTCCACTTTGCCTCTTTAAATACATTTAATTTTGTATTACTTGTTTTATCAACAGGAACTTTTTGATTATCGGTATTTTCCTCATGAATTTGTTTTTCAGTATTGGGAAAAGCTGCTCAATTTACGTAATAAGGGTAGAATTTCTTCTCAAAAATGATTTCAATGAATTGACCGACCAAATTGGTTTAATATGATTTTTTTTTTGCGTTTAAAGCAATTTTTTATCATTGGCTATATATAGCAATACCGTTAATACTTACAAGACGATTGGAATACAAATTACATGTTTATTCACACCGGCTTTGTGCTATTGATGCCAACTTTTCTTGGGTCACTATCGGGGTTGTATTAATAATTGTACTCAAGGAAATCCGATTCACATTTCCTTGGGCTATATAGATTTTCGATAGCAGTTGTCCTGAGCTCTTTCCTTCTCTCCTTTATGCTAATTAAATGGTATATTGCAAATGATCAAATGATGGACGGTATATCGCCATTTTTTTGCGCTAACTATGCAAATTACATCCCAAGAGCCTGCGGATTGTATTTGGAGTTTTCTGTATAAGCTGTCCGTGAATTGAATCCCATTATAGCAGCATACATTAATTTTTGCTTATAAATTCAGTGGATCAAATATTAATATATTTAGCTTGCTTGAAACATTATAAAAAATTCTTTAAATTGAAATTCGCCAACGCAATATCTTTTAATGATAAATTATTCAATATATTTTATGTATTCATTTTCCATCGCCAGGCTAAAAATACGTTGTTGTGAAAATGTGTTCAGTACTTAAGCCTTTTTCTATTTCAATTTATTTTATTTTTATAAAAAACAGGCATTCTTATTAATTTTAAATTTGTAGAATGTATTGTAGTTTTTAACAAAAGAGAATACTATAAACATTCTTTTTACTAACTTTGTGTGAAGATTACATCATAAACTGGCTTTATTTTATAATCACCCAAACTTATTATACCCAAGTCGACAACAGACGCACTTAAGAAAGTTTTATCTACCTAATTCCTAATATCTTAAAACTTATTAAACTTTTTGTACATACCTACTATAGAAATTTACCTTGATTTCCTTACCAAATTTTACTCTACATCTTTCATTTTACAATATATTTTTCCGTCGTCATACGATTTTCCCCATTCCATCACAAAAAAATCTTTATTTACTTTTCAACATTTTTCTTAGCTAATTTTCATTGAAAACGTCTTTTAGCAGCTGTAAAGAATTCATTCAACATGATTTACACAAAACATTATATTTTATAATAAGAAAACGTTAATTGCTCGGCTTCATATATGTTTATGTAAATTCTGTTTGCTCTTCTGAAGTCTTCTTAAATCGCGAAATTGGCATTGTTGTGCCTTTTGTGTGCGCTAACATCGAGAACATCCCCTTTAAGAACCATCTTGTGTACAATGTACACGAGAGCATGCAAATAAAAGAAAGGTCAATTATTGTTTGGCTCAAATGTTAAATTGAGCGCAACCTCTTTGCTTTTGTTTGCCTGCTGCCACAACAACAACAACAAAAAAATCTGCCAGTCTCTGCCAAGAGCTTGCAGATATGGAGACTTCCATCAGCGACAGCAAAAAGAATCTGTCATGCCTTTAAGTACGCGCTTGTCTGTATAGATAAAATATGTTTTACATATCGCCTTAGCTGCGACGACTATATATGATGGAGTCTGGAGATCACAACATTTTCATATGGCCCTAAGTTCTCTTGAGACATGACGAGTGATCTCATCTAAAAGTGGACTAAGATGTGCGAAATGCACATATAAAATATGCCTCTCAGATACAGCCAAGCGCGCCGACGCTGATGCGAAATAGTCAATTCCATGCGTACGACCTGCATCGTGCCTCTTGCAGTGCTGCAACTGCAATCAATGGCTGCTCATTTCACTCGGTCATTTAAATCAAATGATAAGACTTTCAATTGAAACTCTTCAGAAATCGTTTTCGCGTAAAATACAGACATGGCTCGAGTGCATTGACTTCTCGCAATTCGTTTTAACGGTTGTCTGATTTTTTCTTCAGAAAATTGGTTGTTGCATTACTTTGTTGCTGCAATTTAAAGTTATAAGTAGTAAATGAACTTAAAAATTGAAACAATTGACTCAAATGTTTAATGAGTCAATGTCAATGTTTTAATAACTCTTTTTAGTCGCATATTAAACACTGAAAAGTTATAGCGTCTCGGCGTGTCCCATCTGGGCATTCCGTGACCATAATAAAACTTCTGGAATATAAAGAAAGAAAATAAGTGGGTACTTTCTTTTCCATGTTTGTTACAAATATGCAATCTGACGACATAACAAGGTTTGCATGTAACATAATCTCTGCTATAATTACAAAATTCATAGACTAATGAATGCCTCTTGAATGGTTTCCCGTGTGGCATCAACCACTTGGTGATACTTCAAACTGCATTCTTCAAAGTTTACATTTACACGTCAAGTCGTCACGCTTCCGAATACGCTGGACGTGACTCCAAAGCAACTGGTCACTTAGTATGTTGTCATTTCTCCTCTCATTCACATTCTGTCCGATGCGGTTAGGTGTTTTAATTGTCTATAACGGTTTCATTTGTACGTTAATCACTTCTTTTTGTATAAAAAAGCTTCAGTTACAAAAAAGAAACTATAAGATAAAATGGGAGGCGAAATTGGCAGAATTAACACAAAAGACGACCGCTCATTGACACTTTTGATCTATATAATGATCAGTCGGATAGCAACTTACAAAGATTGAGGATGGCAAGGAACCGATTTATTTCGTTTATTTATTTCGTGTCTTTCATGCCATTCAGTCATTCATCTTAATTGTTTCGACGATAATTCTCACACACACAAACACAATTTAGGGTTATTTCATTTTATTTTTTCCTTACAAATTGTTTCACCCTCTTAATGAAATTAGATTTCCTAAGATCTCTGGGATATTATTGCCCAAAACATTCCATTTTCTCGCATCAGACATGAACACATTGTCGCGCTTATGTGATGTGTCGTGATTTCAGTATGTGAAATCGAATGGTGTGTGAGCTTTTCGGTCGGTGATGGTTCAGTCACTTTAATTGACATCATTTTATCAAATTTTCTGTCGACTTTGTTGCTTGTGAAATCAATGAAAATGATTGGCGACAATTTGCTACAAAAATATTAAACGATTATGAATGAAATGAAAGCTGAATGAGAAATGATGATGGCGTCAAAATGATTGATGACAATGTGCAGTGATTCATTTTAATTGGGTCGGTTTCTATTGGAAGATTGACGGTTATAATGGAAACAAGAATTAAATATTTGTCAAAAAAATTATATTCATAAATGATAAACTAACGAAAAGCTTTGTCCTTGAATATAAACGTTTCTTTAAAAACAATTTCGACTAAATTAGAAAGCTTATAGAATCCAAAAGCAGGAAAGCAATAATAATTCATGTGACATCAACAAACAACGTACAAATCTCGCTTGGCGATATCAAGATGCACAACGACATCTCTTCACGTTCGGTTCTTTGTACCCACTTCCAAAATTTACATCGTCATTTATTCGCTGATTACACACAACACGGTGTTATCACGACACATGATCGTGTGTATACGGAATTCAACAAAAGGTATTCTCCATCTAGAACACGAATTTAATTAATTGATTCTTAGGCACACCATTCACAAGCAGCACACCGCAACCCTTATGCCACACAACACACAACTTCTTTCTGTATGTGCACACACGCGGCAAGTGTAATTTTCACGAACACATCATATGAGTAATTCACTTGAGTGGAACGAATGTAGAGACTGTTATAGGATGATAAACCGGAAGACGTCAATGAGACGCGACGGGGTTGGCCCCCATTATAATGGAGAATAAGTATAGACATAAAATGGAGTCACATGACAAAATATGGAAGGTGGGTCGGCTGGTTGGGCTGGTGGCGGTGGGTAAGGGCGAGTCTGTGAAATTGAGAGGGCTGATATATAAGAAGATGAATTGAATTGATGAGAGTGTATCTCTGGAGACTGAAGATGTGTGTTTATGGATCGATGTGTGTATAAATGTAATAGAATTAACCGTATCCATTGTCTGTACATCCACATAAACCGCATCATTCTTTTAATATTTGTCTTTTGCTATGAAAAGTGTTGAAAGCAACCGCGAAAGCATTCATATGCATGCATTGTTATGCCGACATGTAACATGAACATGAATGAACAAAGCGTCACTGAAATTGGGGTTGGGGTAGCTTGATGATGAACTAGGAGAGTGGCGTGGAATATAGTTTTGAAGCGACAAGACGCGTGTTGAGTATTTTTTTCACGTCATGCGATATATTTTTATTTTTATTAATGAATGAAGACGCTTCGTGTTGCGGTGCTTTTATTAATGAATTAGTAATAAAGCTTTCGAAAAAGTATGTTGAAGGCGTTTTTTCCTGTTCCATTAATAAATTGTCGAGTTTGTTCGCTTTCGCTTCAACATTTAAATTTTCTGGTAAATTATATCAATTTTTTGTCATCTGATCAAATAATAAGAAAATTTGTGCTATCAGCTCCAATAACCACACATTTCCAATGAAGTATTAAAAAATAAAATCTGTTCCACTTACAACCAAAACAGATCACATTTAGTACAAAAACCGCGACAGGCGCGCATGCATCCGTAACGACTCACACTCTCGCCATTTACATGTAATGAGTAACTCTTGACTCTTCACTTTCAAACACCTCATTTCATTCACATTCATATGATAAACATTCCAGGTCTCATATGCCTATTAGGCACAAAGCGTCACCACCCCTTTCCCCATCTTGCCATGCCACGCGTAAGGTTCACTGACTTTTCTCGTTGAAATGGAAAACGGTTGTGCGCTACAAAGAAAATTCATATAGTTTATAACGTTTTTTTTTTTCTTCTTCTAAAACACAAGCTATCGTTAGAGTTGCTTTAAGCACACATTTGCCAGTTGCGACTCTCTTGATCACGAGAGCTTTCAGTTCTACGTATATTTTGTGTGTATAAAGTTTTGTTTATGGTCGTATCTATTCATTATACTAATTTGTGTTTATTTTTCATGAATTGCAGCTAAAAAACAGAATGGTGCTGCACTGCGAACAAACAGCCTGGGGTCGACAGGTACGCGGACGCCGCCACTCGAACGCAAGAGCAAATTCAGCGCACTCGGTCGCTTCTTCAAGCCATGGAAGTGGAAGCGGAAAAAGAAGAGCGATAAATTTGAAGCCACCTCCAAATGTAAGTGAATAATTCTAGAGCGAGTATATTTCCCAATGGTTTTTAATTTATTTTTGGTTATCATTTCTCTGTATCGCCCTCCCCGATTCCATTATAAACATAAATCGGCTGATCAGAAAACTTTTTTTCCTCCATTTTTGTTTTGTTGTTTTTAATTATGTGGCGTGGGTGTGAAGGAATTTGGTGCGTCTTTATTTTGGTATTGGGTTGTATTCGAATTTGACCGATTGAAGCGATTAGGTTTGAATGGCTGTCGCATCTGTACGGAAAAAGCTGCGGCCGTCGTTTGTCAATTTAAAAAATTCATTTTTGTTTCTTCTAATTAAAACGAATTACTCGTCGATGCCATTCTATTGTAAGTTTTAATCGGTCGTACAGATTCAGTTTAAACACTTAACGCAATCAAATGAAGTTTTTAAAATAATAATAATCTAAGAATTTGTAAATGCAAGATAAAAAAAGTGTGTTATGTTGTCAATTGGCTAAATCATTTTCTTATCGCTTGCCATACATGTTTTGTTTCATTTTGCTATATTAATATTTCACATTTGTTTTATCATCTATCACATGTGTTGAACTCATTAAATGGGCTTATTTGGTAAATGCCGGTTCTTGTGGTTGAATGGCTCTATTGTGTGTATTCTCGTATATGCATTTCCCTTCATCACATATCCATACGTCATCGCTCTCATTTCCTGTTGGTTGTGTTCATGGTTCAACCTTAATTTTTTATTGTAAACTAATTAACAAATTAACAGCACCCAGGCCACACATTTGCCAGCGCTGCGGTGTGTGGCTTGGTGGCTGGCCTTTATATCCATCCACCACATATTCATCTTATCAGCCATAATTATTTTTTAAAGACCGGGAAAATGAAAACCTCCGCCACACAGAATCTCAGCGATTTTCTCACACTCGCGTTTCTCTTGCAATTGTTGCGAGAAAAATGTATCTAGAATCTGCAGTTCAATTGAAACAACTGGAAAATACTGTGGGAGTTTTTTGTTTTCCTATCGTTTTATTTTTTGTTTAGATGCTTTTGCTGTATATTTTGCATATAAATTACATATTTATTTAACATATTAACACTATAAATAACCATTTAACAGAAGCAAGTGTGTTTTTATTTTCTTTTAAAAATTAAATTGTAATTTATTTTTAATGCCTTTTGGTTTGTCTGTTGTGTGTGTTTCTTTTATATTTCATTCTGACAATTTGTAGCGCTCGAAAGAAAAATATCAGTCCGTGCCAACCGCGAGGAACTCGTCCAGAAAGGTATACTCTTGCCAGAAAGTCCAATTGCAACGATTCCCGAACCAGGTGAGTTTACACACTTTTTATTTGATTGATTGTCCTTATTTGTTTAACATGTACAAAATCATTGTGTTTCACCATTCATTGTATTTATCAAAATCACCCATTGGCTCTATGTAAAATTTATTGTTTTTTTGTTTGTTTTTTTTTTTTTTTTTACAATAAAATTGCATATTTGCCTGCTTAAGACACTGAATGATGGCTTGCAAATTAACGATTATGTAAAGCTAAATTAATTATAAGTCCGGTATAACTGTGAAATGACCTTAAACTTTATGGAAAAAATTACCCTTAAAAATCAAAATTTTGAGACCCAGATAAATGGAACCGTTCCTAATTGTGGGGTCGTCAAAATTAGCAGCAGACATTGAATGATTAACCCAAAAACTTCGCCGCATGACCTGTGGCTGCCCACGGGCCAAAAGGTTAATTTATGAAACATAGGCATTACATTAAAAGAGTTTGTACAATTATTTGGCCAAACACTTTGCGTCATTCATTCTCAGACGCTCCATATTAATCACTTAATTGACCATGATGGTATTTACATTTTTTGCGCGAATTTCTACACAATTCTTGTTGTTTGTTCGGAATGGTGAATCATTTTGACAGTGGACAATAAAGGCGCCATTACCGAAAATTTTAACATATTCAGAAGGGGAAAATATTAATATTCATTATTCTAATTTAAGCACATTTTTGCCGAAAATAGAAAGACGTAAAGAAATTGAAATAAATATCTTTGGCATAATGAGTTGAAAATTTCTTTTTCCCAACGTGTTTGTCCCCAATGCATTTTAAACAAACGCGAACGACAAAACTAATGCCGGAATATTTGCAATTAACAAACAGCATCTTGTCGTGTCTAATATAGCATGGGATGAAAGATGCTGGGGACATGGCAGTGTATTGTCGGTTCGCTATGGCTTTGTGTACAGTCTAAGAACACATTATTTGTAGGACGTCTGGGAAGATTAATTCTTGTGTTTTATTAAAGCAAAACAACTGAAACGATGTTGTTGGTGACAAATGAATGTGACTTCTTTGTTCATGAACGGTTTGGTATTATTTTTATTTTAACAAAATTATGAATATATACATTTTTTTAAATATTAAATACATAATTTTTGTTGTTGTGAAGACAAGAATTCTATTTTAAAACTCATAATACAGTGAACATATTAGAATCCACCTTCTAAATTAAAAACAATTGTATGGATTCGAGCAAACCCGGTCAAATGTCTATCCGAGACACATATTATCAATGACAGCTTCCAAAAACGACAACCAGTTGTCACTCTGATCTAGGAAATAGGTTGTTGCATACGAAACAACCCCTAAAAACAATATTTGTGTCCTTCCAAAATCTTAACATTTGATCTAATCCATATTTAACAATTTTTAGGTGAAGAGTCATACAGCCCATCCAATGGTACCCACCCAACCATCCTAACGAGTCCAGCCAACAACACAAACAATGTACCAAACAATAACACATCATCATCCACAACAATCACCACAAATGTGCCTTCATCACAGTCGGCGCAACAAATTTGTGCCAATACACAATACATGAGCGGCCAAACGCATAATGGTGCTGGTGATAATGGCCGAGGTAACATGGTGTCACATTCACAATCTGCACATCAATTGGGCACTTTGCAACAGCAGCAGCAGCAGCAACAGCAACAGCAACAACAACAACAAATGCAGCAACAGCAAATGCAGCAGCAGCAACAGCAGCAACAACAGCAATCACAACAACCACCGCTTACACCACTCGCTCAACATCAACATGCGCTACATCAGCAATTGCAACAACATTTTGCTAATGCCAACAGTAATTTAGGTGAGTTTTTTTTATTTTTGTTTATCTTTTTATTTAATTTTGTTTTTATTTGGGATTCGCCAGAGTTTTAAACGTGAATGAAAGTTTTCTCAAATTCGAAGCGATAGCTAGAAATGTTTTTTTTTTTTATCTTCACAGTTCTTCTTTATTCAGTCGTGACTCTATTCTTAATTACACGCAATTATTTCTGTACAGAAATAAAAGCTCCACACTCATTTAATTACAGTAATTAGGTTCAATCAATTAGCGAAAGTACATGAAAAAACAAAACAAAACAAAGTCTGTATACACAAAAACTTACATCAATTCCGTCAGCATAAATCGATATTTATGTATATGAGACGTTCAAGGAAGAATGCTTTACATTCCTTCACCCGAAAAAATCTCGTTACTTGGATTAAAAGCCTTTTGTAATCTGACCATTTGTGTTTTGCAGCCTTTTTATTAACTACCTGGGAGCTCGTCTCATTGTAATTTAATAAATCAGTTAAAATTTTCAACAAAAAGCACATGCACACATGAACTTCTACATGCCTTTTCCATACATCTTTATCCCATTCACTTGATGTGTGTGTACATAATTGATAGAACGAAGCCAACATGATTTATGCCGAATTCGTATGCCCGCAGAAGCACGTGACACTGTTGACAAATCCCACCGGTATGCCATCAAATATCCTACCTTTTTGAAATAATCACCCTCACCCCCTCTACCACCACCCACGCCCACGTCGTATATCATGCTAAAGGATAGTTAAGCTGACCCTCTTTATGTTGTTTTTCATCGTAAACATACGGACGCGTAATTAAGAATATGCATGTGTAATGCAACAACACCCTGGTTTAAGGAAACTTTTAGAAAAGACAGCATTAGTCGCCTTTTAATTCGAACGTCTCGCACAAAATGCTGGCATTGTTCAGTGAATGTGTCTGCGACGCCAACGAGAAAATGTCTTCAAGTGTAAAATAGAATCGACACTTTAGGTATAGTGATGTCCTGCTGACCTTACATACCTGTCATACTGCGATATCAGCGCTTAGGTGAAGTTGATTCCAACAGGGGTTAAAGTTTTGTCTGTTAAAGGGTGTGTTTGTTGTGGTGGCATTACGGTAAACAAAGCTTAGCGGGTGGGCGGCAAAAGCACATAAGCAAAGAGCTAGTAAACATAGAGGGGATGGCTTTTGAAAGAAGATTGTATATATACATTTTATTTTCAGTCATGTTTGACATGTTTTCTTTGTCTTTATGTTTTCTGCTTACGCGTTACTTACTTATAGAATACTTGAAAGGTTCATTCAAGTGTCGTTCAACTAATTGTTGAAATTGCGCAACTTTAATGCGATGTAAAAGTATTTTGCACTCTTATAAGTCTCGCTTTTGCACATTATTTCGCTTCAAGTTTGCTGAAAGTAATTTTATTTTTGTGATAATCTTTAAACTTTTTGGGACACTTTCCAAGTAGAAAACTCAACTGAAATAAAACAAACTTGCTAAATAGTTAAAATGAAAATGAGTGTGACGAGAATTTTAATGAGACGTGGAATTTGTGTTGATGGTGTTTAAATGGTTTATGATTTAGTTGCTTTGTGCATATTTAATTTTTATTACGACTATTTCCTTTTTTACTTAAGTTAATTTTAGCAGCAAGCAAACTCAAATAAAAGTGCATCCAATATTACTTTTTTTAAATTACATGAAAGACACGTATACCAATAAAAAAAAAAAACATCGTCCACCAGGTTTTAATACCGTTTCCCTGTTTGAAATCCCTAAAGTGGCTCCCATGTAAATGTCAATCAGCTTAAAGCTTCTGGAAAAAAAAAATCTTTTCAATTTCGGCGTTTGTCCCAGCCACCCATCGAGTTCGCATGAAATGCTCTTGTATGAAATTGTGTCACTCTTAGTTCTAATCTACATTCAACATTGAATTGCTTTCATCCTCCCAGCTCATAAAGATCAATAAGTGTATGGAATCATCAATTTAAACGACTTGTCATATACGACCGCACCACAGAATCGTTACTCTTCGTTCATAATACATAATGAAACATAAAAAACCATCAATTACGTACAATATACCGTTTGGCAAATTACACGAAGCTGCGGCGCGTCTGAGACACGATCTGTCACCCAGTTTTGTGAAGAAAAACAAAAAACAGTTCGCCTGCAATGCGCCTCAATTGGACGCTCAAATGGAATAAATCGCGCGAGCTGACCTCATCCACTTAAGATATGATCGGGAAAAATTAAACTTAATTAGATATAATTGAATTAATCAAGGCATATGTGCGCATCGCGATCTGCCTGCACTCATTTGAATAGCAATTCATGTTGGTGACCGTCTGCTTGGAGTACTCGCCTACGCATCGCGACGACATTTCTTCAAGACGAATCAACCGCACAAACAAAGTGAAATTTAGTTGAATTTACAAAGCGAATAGCCTTTCTTTTGTTAGCATTTTGCAAGATGTGTGGGCGCGTTATTTATATGCACAGATGTATCATACAGCCGAGCCAGACGGACAGGGGGTGGTTAAAAGCTTGCGCACTTACACCCTAACACTTCAACTCGTGACACCGCGGGCGTACAGTCACAGGGCTGTATTCATTCAACACAGGCGCAGAGAAGACGTCCATCGGCGACGATAACTTAGCGTCTTCGCTCTTGCAC
Source organism: Sylvicola fuscatus (assembly GCA_026546915.1). Lineage (NCBI taxonomy): Eukaryota > Metazoa > Arthropoda > Insecta > Diptera > Anisopodidae > Sylvicola > Sylvicola fuscatus. Next base: position 44,411 of record JANSTS010008494.1, on the reverse strand, counting down.
TTTCCCGGACTGTGGTTCAGACACTCGCACGCACACCAGCGACCCCTTTCGAAAATGGGCTCATGTGTGCGATGTGAGGGTGTATTCTTTCCGCCTGCGTGTTGAACATGTTTATATTTTATTTAGATGAGACACGATGAAGTGCAAACACTTTGATTTGCAGTGGCGTGGCGAATTTCATAATAATAATTTGATTGCATTTGGCGTAGAATGCACATTGCACAGTTGCTTAACTGGCTGGATACTTTTTGAATGGATGCCAACTCTGTTTGGCCAGTCGCTCCGTGTGAATCAATGTTATGTGGGAAACATATGAGTCTAGACTTCAGACTGGAAATGTTATGGGTTTTTGGATGGGTGTCAAAATTACCCTAAAAAATACAATGAACTTTGTGCTCACAGTAAAACATCAAATAAGACAATATTTAAGGGGATAAAAATAATTGGTTGATTATGTAATTATATGAAATGTTCTCCATTTTGCAGCGAAAAGCTTGAACCATATACTTAAAAGCAAAAATAATTTATTGTGACTGTCAATATTTCCATTATGAATCATCTCAACGATCCCCAAGCAATAAGAAGTTCTTAAACTGAATATGACACAAAAATTGGCACATCGCTGTGTAAGCCAAGCCCTAAGGCCAAGTGCCTACAAACAACCCCCTATCACCCCCCACGAAAAACGCCGCCTTGTGAAAACTGTTTTCCCTCCTGCCATTTCATTCTAATATCCGTTGTTCACCTCTTCGAGTATGTTTATACTCGTGTGCCGCTCCACAAAAAGGATACATCCACAATACTCTCCAGCGGCAATCATGTGACATCAAATGATGCTCGTCGCGCCATCCACATGATGACTGTGTACGCGACTTCACAAATATGGAAACATATGTGTAGAAATGCCACGATGATCGTAATGACGGGCAACAACATATCCGCGGTGGATGAATTTTCCCAGCTAGAAAATTTTACACAGCTTATACACTTACATGGCGGCATATCAACAACGAAAGCGCGTGCGCATTCCAATCGTTCGCGCCATAGCAAATGTTGTGAAAAGCGTGTGCAGCGACAGCCGGCAGCACCAGCAGCCGAGGCAGCCGAGCAGCGGCAGCCAGCGACAACGTCGGTGGGCCAGCAGTTATGTACAAATGGTGGTTGGGATAATGTGCGAGGTGCTGTCGTCGTGTGCTTTTTGTGTTATGCTCAGGCCGCCTCAACATACAATACGATCGCTGCTTGGCCTGTTCCGGCGCTCTGCCGGGAGGTGTGTGTGTGTGTGTGTGTGTGAGTGTGTGTGAATGTGCATTTATAAGGCGGGTATTTTTTTTTGTTTTCGGGAAAAGCGCGAGGAGGCAGTGTAGGTCAGTGAGTCTAGTCCAACGGTTGGATTTTTGTGAGTTGTTTTCGGTGTTCGGTTTTTGTTATTCGGTGGGTGACACGATACAGCAATGATATATGTTTTCACATATAATATATGGGACATATAATATTTGTATTTAATGAATTGAAATTCGGCGAAATGTCAAAGGGCGTCTATTGTGCCCAGCATTTGTGCGTTGTTTGTGGGTGGTCGTTCGGCGTTTTGTGATCAAACATCATAGATAAAGAGAAAATACTAAAAGTGCACAGAACCTTGCAAAGCTTATAAGCTTTTCTGGATTAGTATAATAAATTAGGAAAAAAACAGAGAAAACTTCCTTCAATACAAAGTTCCATGACGAAGGAAAGTCTATTGCAACGTCATGCCTTTACAATTCTCACAACGACGTAACAGCCTCGGGTTGTTCTTAGGATATTAAAATTGCAAACAATTCCATTTGTTTTGTGCTGTGGAATGTTTTTACGTGCATAACCAAAGAAAAGCCAATGAATAATGCATTAAGTTCGTAGAAAAGTGTAGAA
>JANSTS010008483.1:0-59759 GCA_026546915.1 Sylvicola fuscatus | reverse complement strand
CAAATTATGAAAAATTCATATTTAACTTAGGAAGTATTTTATTATGTTTCAAATATAATTGGAACTATGAACCATAAATTTTGCACATGTTCAAGCTAGTATTGACCAATATCTAATAAATTGCTCTGCAACAGATTTCACAATATCTGATTAACTATTCGAATACGCATTTTGAAAATTTCAGCTAATCGTTCGCTTTAAAAATTATAAAATTCTACTGGCTATGCCTTGCCGACTAGCTCTTCTCCAATTCATATAAACTATACGAAGAGCTAGCCGGCCACGCATAGTATGAAGAATTTTATATTAGTAATGCGATTGATTGGCTGATATTTGAAAATGCGAAAATGCTAATTTCAGTAAATAAGTATCAGATTTTGTTAAAGTAGAATCGGATGAGGTAGTTGAGCATGAGTTTCATTTTACGTTCCCTCAGGACATTTTGCAGTCGATCAAACACTTGAAAAACAAAAAATCACTCGGACAAGATACCATTCCTAGAGCAGTCCTAGAGTAAAAATCTGCCTCCAGTTTGGATTAGAGTCATTTTTATAATCATCAATAATTGCATAGATCTTCGCCACTTCCCTGGGCCTGTTCAAAAAACCTAGAAAACCACCAACATTGCCGTGTAGTTACCGACTGATCTCCTTGCTGTGTCTCAGCAAGGTTTTTGACAAAATTCTCTTAAGACATGTACAAATGATCGCCGAGGATAACAACATCATTCCTGAGGTACTGTTTGGGTTCCGTACTGGTCATTCAACTCGGTTGCAAACAATTGCATGAAGAAGGAGGTCACTAGTAGTTGCTTAGTGGACTTGGAGAAAGCCTTTGATACCTCCATTGATACCGGTCTGATCTGGAAGTAAAATGAGAAGTACAGATTTCCGAAACATCTCACTTTTGCCATAATGTCATTCCTCACGGAACGGAAATTCTATCTAACAATCAACAAGCCAATTCTTTTATATAAGAGCCCACAGCCGGAATTACACAATTCTTGACTTTCGCTGCTACTCTTCAAAATTTACATGGCAGACATTCCACTTTTGCATCGTTGAACACATAGCAATCTACTACAATGCAGTATGACGCCATCGTTTATGCCGATGACGTCATACTGAATACTTCGTCTCTGCGAACGTCACACGCTTACAAAACGTTAATAAACGAGCTTTATTTTTACTACGATAAGTGAAAATTGAGGATTAATCCAAGTAAGAGCGAGATAATTAATTTCTTCGGACCAAAAAGCCACATAAGGAGAAAATCGCGACAGGCCGGTGAATTTGCAGTAACACTACAGGACGAGCCGTCAATGAGGAAAACTTCAGTAAAATAAGTGTGGAGTTTCGTTAAGAAAATCGACAACTTAGTATAAGGGCAATGACTTCCTACGAGGGTTAGTACAATGGGCTGTGAAGCCTGAGTGCTAACGGGATTTCGTTCCCCCAATACACAACACAACACAGGACGTGCCAATCCAAGTTAACTGCTCCGTCATGTATCTGGGCTATAAGTTCGACGCGGTACACGTACCTAACCGTGGCAAAGCAGCAATAGCACTTTTGTATCCGCTTCTTTGCAGCAATGCTTTGAGAACTGCTACTGTACAAACAGGGCACTCGTCCGGCGATGACCTACTGTTGTTTCATGTGGTGGGGATCATTATCTAAATCAAGGCTGAACGCGCTACTCGTTCACGAACGCAAAACACTGCGCCTTTGCGCCAATACAGGCCGCTCGCGAAGACTTGACCTCTGGTATTACCCGGTCAACACCAAAGTCCGAACGCCTTTATGAGCAAACCTGCCCCGACCTCGCAAGCTTCGTTGAGCGCCTGACAGCTAAGCACAGCGAGAGACTTGCCAAGAAAATAGTCTGGTGCTTGATAAAATCAGCATGGATACTGATTATCGGGAGTCTTTCGCAAACAAGATTAGTCATTTATCCCACTGACAACGGATTAACTACATCAGCATGGACGAGGCGCTGACAATCAGCTCACACATCCCCACATATGACTGCGGACGCGGGCATTCCCATAGGGGCACGGGTGTGCTGTTCGTCGGCGCCTCGAGGCACAATATTTTGTCGCTCCGCGTCGGCGGAGGACAGCCGTGGAAGCCACTCACTGTGCCGGTATTTTAGTTTTAAGTTAGTATGTACATAATAGGTGTTGGTTTTTTACTCATTATGTGGGTTTCCGGTGATCACTGGTCACACCTTTTCCACACTTTTAATATTAGACAGAATGTCAATAAAATAGTTTTAAAAATTGGATTTTTTATTTATGAAATGTGATAATAAAATCCCAGTTAACATACCTAAAAATGTGTGCCGCCATTACGCAATTTAAATGATGTACATAATATATAAAATAAATGGTATTTAAAACGGTAAGAATCCTTAATCATGTTGAATGAATAAAAAGAGCGATTCGTTTCTAACCGTTGGAAAAATAATCAAATTTATAGAATGGTGAGTTTGGTCTAGTTGCTGCACCTGATTTGGGTGAGTTCAGAATGAATCAGAGACATATATGCTTTTTGGTCAACCGTATACAGCTGCAATTTCTACTTATCATGTCATTGTTGTGTTATGTGTATTATAATAAGAATTTAAAAATTAAAAGTAAAGACTAAGAGACGGAATTTGGGTAAACGCAATATCGGAAATAAAATAAATGTGCACTCGAAAAAGACGAAAGCTGTCTGGCTAAGGAATATTTGCTGTGTGGCGTCAAACGATAAATACGACATTGTTTACGGTGTCTGGGAAATGCGTTTTCTTTGTTTTGCATTCCGAATGTTAATTTTTTTCTGAAAGTAATAACTCCTGTGAGATGATTCAATACGGATTATCCGTAATAGTTTTATTGGTTTTGATAGTTGATTATGGTAAATGCGCATTAGAATTGAACTGTTGACATACCAGAATATAATTAATTGTGATTATATGCATTAACGTTGCAGGCCATTGCCGACAGTACAAGCTGGAAGTGTTCTCTGATGCGCCAGTGGTGCTGGGTTCCACGCTGCACTTTGGCGCCGACCTGTACACGGATGGTGAGTTTGTGAACGCTTCGTACCAGTTCATCTGGCAAACGATTGGCATGGAGGTGGACAAGTCTGCGGTGAGTCATATACATCCTATTTGTTGTCATTGCTCTTATCAACAAAAAACAAGATAACAATATGTAACTGTAAACAATACCAAACACTAAGGTTATCGAAACAGCGTTGCCACACAGTAACTGGACGCTCGACCTGGGCGCGGAAAAGTCCTATAAGGCCGGTGTCTTTAGTGTTAAAGTGACTGCACAGAAATTCTATTATGTTATGTATCAGGATCTGACCAAAAAAGTCATTCCCTTTGAAGTTACGGATGTCCTCAGTGGGAATTTGTCAGTGATACAGAATGTTACAGCGCGTTCGACAGAGTATGTGAGCAGCGAACTGCCACTTAACTACACTGTCGAATTGATAGAATCCGATTTGGCGTTCCTTAAGGAGCATGCTCCCTACATAACCACGTATTGGTTCATCAACTGCCAGTACATTGGGCCGACGCTGAATTTTACGTTCATCGATGGACCGCGTCAGGAGAACGAGGTCATTGATGTCGAAGCTCTCGTCGTGGCATCGAGTGAAAAAGTAAGTGAAAGAATTATGCAACAAATAAACTCAATAATTATGTCTTTTACAGATTCCCGATCCGACAACTACAACTACAACAACAACCACAACTACCACAACAACTACGACAACAACAACAACCACAACGCCAAAGCCTACAACAACAAGTACAACGCCCCCAACTACAACGACAACTCATCCAACAACGTCTCTACCACCTGGAAATGCAACAGCACAAACATCCATTCAACCGCAATCAGATGTGGCGACACCGGCAAGTGGTAGTAGACTTAGAAAAAGGTCACCTTCCTACGACAAAGATATCCAAGGTACGTCTATCGATGATTGACAGCCTCGGCACATTAACTGATGACATGTGAATTATGTTTCTCTTAGATATCTTAAAGGATGTGCAGCTACCGAATATATCCAGTCATGCAATTTTCCAAAACTTGAACACATTCGTCGAAGTGCCAATAGATGAGGAGTACAAATCATTTATCTGCATAAATAAGACGGTTGTTGCGCCTGATAACAAGAAAAAGTACGGCTACTTTAATCGTCATCTGACCGTTAAAAGTAAGCATTCATCATTTATTTCCAACAAATAAGTATTGAGAATAACATTTCCAGATCCATTACACAATTACTCCGTTGAGGGCAGCGACTGGCTGCAGCACGGCGAGGTTTTGAACCTAAAAGTCAAGTGCACTGGATCACCGCCATTTCAAATGTGTATTACCATAATGCCGGGACTCTACAATATTACGGGCAACGAATCGTGCAACGTCAAATGGGTGACGCTAGAGACGTGCAATTTTCCCATAACGCATTATGAGCCTGCTCAGACATACACAATTGTTCTAATGCTGCGCAATCAGGTGTCCGAAATGACCAAGCAGGTGACTGTGAACTTTTACCAGGCAAAAAAGCAATCACAACTGTCTGTCATCGTGGTGCCGGTCGCCTTCTCGTTGGCCGCCGTCTTTCTCGTTGTTTTCGGTGTTGCCTACTACATACAAAATAGGGAGAGGTTAGTTATTGACCCATACATACTATTCCTGCATTTCAAACACAATTGAAGTACCGGTGTAACATAGTCTCATCTTTGATGTCTTTAACTGACTGAATTGAATTTGTTGGTATTTAGATTCGCTGTTGAGGTTGCCGACTTCAATTTTGGTGAGACACAGTCGGTCGATATGGAGTACAAAACATTTCGCGAGCGGTTGTACGAGAGCGTTAACAACGTTATACGTCGGGATCAGGCAAACGCCGCCAGCGGATCCAGCAGCAGTGTTGTAGATAGCTCCCTTAAATATGGCTCTATGACATAGAAATACAGGATCGCCGAGATAAGTCTTTCTCTACATAGTTAGTTAGATATTCCTAAATCTATTCCAAAAACAGAAAAAAAGAATCGTGCGAGTACCGCATATTTTACTATTATTTTTTGATTGATCTGTCAATGCAAATATTTTTGGACGCTTCTCCCAATACCCGACCCACTCCTAAATTTCCATCCAAACAAACAAAACATGTATAAATTTATATTTACAAGAACGGTCGAAAAGAATAACTACACGTCTTTTTGGTCGATTATATGCGATATTAATTATAGACATTTAAAAATTGAAGAGACTAATCGCCACCAATGCTTTGGAGTATTTACTATTATTGGCACTGTTATATAAAATAAACATTATTATATTACTATCGTTATTTATTATAGTGATTTTTTTTTTTTTGTAATTTTACATTGACTCTATTCGCAGAATTAAGAGCAATAAAATGAACCTATTGTTATTTTAATGTTTATTTATCATTTTTGCTGCAAACGCGAATTGTTTCGGCTCTTGTTTTTTAGGCATCCCCGAAGGTTGTGTCGAGTATTTGTTGGGCTTGCGTTTTTCAATTACTTTTTAATGTGCAATTAGATAAAAACTGCAAGAAAAGCGATATCCTAGACTTGATTCCTGTCATAAAAAATTAATAGAAAATGTGAACCTAAATATCATCGAATGCGAATTAATCGTAAACTGCCAAATTTTGTAACTAATTAACTTTTACTAATGTAAACACGTAGGTATTTTATGAATTTGAACGAAAGCACAACGAAAAATACACATTGAATAACTACTAATGGAAATCATTTTTTTTTCATTAAATTTACTGGTTCTAATCAACGTAAGACCGGTTTGAAAAAAAAATAAATAAATGGAATTGAGAAATATTCTGCAAAATTGTGTTAAAATTGAAAAACATCACCGGTGCCCCAGCTAAATCAAATTGGTGTTTTGTGCGATAAAGCACATATAACTATCAATAATACTTATGTAATGTAATTAGATAATTATTGTTTGACATGTATTGTGAATTGATGATAAAAATGACATCAGTAGCAAGAATTGATGAAATTTGGCAACATTTTGTAAATAACCTACTAATCAAATAAAAGGATAAGTATTTAATTTTTGTTAAGTTTATTATTACCTGCTTTGGAAATAAAAATATATAATTATTGTAAAAAAATCGGTAAAGTTTAGCCTGAAATTTGTATAGAATGTTTTAAGAAGGCTACGCCTATAAAAAAAAAAATAATGTGAAATTACATTATCATGAAAACCCGTACACAATTTTAAACACAACAAAAATTGTTTTTTGGTCTCAATCTTTAGTAGATTACATACAGCATACGGTATCTTCAAATCGGCGAAATCAAATGTCCTCAATCGGATCATTTTTCAAAATGGATTTTTATTATTGTTATTTTTATCGAGGTCAAGTTATCGAATAAAACACATATTGCGTTTACATTTACAATTACTCGTGTTTGAAAAAAAAAATACGTTTTCAATTTTCAAAAACAATTTTCTTTTTAAATTGTTGAATATGATTGATTTTTCAAAGTTAGAATGCTTTATCTTAATTATTAATATGAAGCAAGATGAGATAAGGTCTCAAAGCCTTCTCATTAGACGAGTAAACTTGTATATATAAAGGTCTGTGGAGGAAATTATTATAGACTTTGAGGATAATTGTCCTTGTGGCTTAATAACTAAATGTTGTTACAATATCAAACAAGCACACGGTTTGGAGTGTTGGCGCAATAGTTAATATGCCCATTATAAGTGCTTAGGTTGAAACGAATTTAATTAAAAAGTATAAGAGATAATAGAGGAATTAAGAGTTAAATAATTGCGCACTGAGGTTAAGTCACAATATTTTTTGTTGTCGCAAACATTAGATTTATCTCGAAACTAAATTTTCTTGATCTTGAAAAACGTGGTTTTCGGACGTTAACTTGATCTTGGTAAAATTATAACTTGTTAAATAACAATTAGTCAATTCATTCGCAAATGACGTACAAATAGATCGAGCGAAGAGCAAACAAACAGACACAAATGTTCGGGTTGACAGACATTTTTGCTGAATCATTTTTTGGGATCAGAGAGTGGCAAATCCTCGGGAAAAAAAACAGATTACATGATTACATTTTGGTTTTTGTAAAAATCAAACGCATTTCATGTTTGAAATAAAATGTTATATAATTGTACTAGCTGATAAAATGTTTTGCACATTTTATCTTAGGAAAAACACGTCCATCTATTTAGTAATGATATTAGTTTTTTCCTGACAGTTTGTTGACAATTAATTTTACTAATTATGTTATTCGTAGTACAGCAACTATAGACATAAGTCGTGTGGCAAGGGCAAATCTTTGCCATGGACTTAACGTAATGATGTATAAAATCTAATGAAGGTACAGATAGTACAAACAAGATCTGAAAAAAGAAAAAAACCTTTGAGTCTCAATGTTTTTAAGGTACTGTCTTAATGATATGATCAGATGGTAAAACTTCCGCATATTTGAATAGACAAATATTCCTTTGCTCACACATTATTCACGGATCAGATTGCATTCTTAATTTGGCATCCCTAGATTCAAGATGTACTATATAAAAGAGACATTTTTGTTGCTGTTTGCCCGTACGAATGTTTGTTATTTGTTGATTAATTAAAGCGTGAATATGTGAAGTTATAAGCGGTATTAATCGTCGATTTTGAAAGCACTTCGCGCTCTGCAGAGATTATTGCGGTTAAATGATTGTCTTAATATTGAAATACTGTGCTATTACTTCCTTATTGGTAAATTTATGGCTGTAATAGGTTGATTATTATAATTTCATTCAAGACATAAAATATTAAGACATCTTTACTGTGTTATACGAACGATCGTTTGGCAAAGATGCTCAATAGCAAATAATGTCCATAAGACTTTGGGACCCTAAGGCCCCTAGGCAACTGACATTTATTTAAAAAAAAAATTGAGTGGCCCTAGCTGGGGCTCTAGGCAGCAGTCTTGTTAGCCTATAGACGGTAGTCTGGCACTGGTAATTTGTTGAACAATTTACAATTTTATGATATTTTTTTTAAATTCATAAATTCTTAAATTTTCTTGGAAAACATCAAAATGAGACTTGTGTCCAGATGATAAAGACAGCGCCACCAACGCACGTCCATAAAATTCCCTTAAAAAAAACACACAATCAGTGGACTAGTTAAACATGCCCAAATATTGACAAACACTATTCCGGAAGAGTACAATAAAATGCTCAACGAGATTCTTGTTAATTCACAAATATATAATAGTAAGAGCCAAAATACTGAATGAATAACTGAAATGAGTGATGCATATGTGTTTGCTATATGGCTGAAGTGTCGCTTCTGCGGGCCAGCAAATTAGACGGAGCACACGACTATGACCGGATGTAGATTGTTTAGGCGTCAGAACAATGTATTTAATAAGTGTTTACGAATTTGTCTTAAATTATGAAATCATACTGTTAATATTGAGTGACTATTTCATGCCATTGCAATCATTGCCGCTTCTCATCTTTGGTGTTGAATCAGCGGTGCGGCACGACGTCTTCATTTGCCCATATCATTGATGATAAGTGATGGACGCGAATTATGGGATCTGTTGTCTTTGGGAGGAAATTGGGACTCTTGCGATATTTATTGGCAGTTGAACAGTGGAAATGTGCCGCGAAAATCAATAGCCGAAAGAAAACCCGACCACCGTCACGATCTACGACAATGAAAAGGCACCTGAATAAAAAAAATGAATCTCCCCCTCCATTCATATATAAATTACCGTAAGAAAGTAGAGATACTGCTCAGTGTACGATTGAATACTGCGTTCGTAGGACAATCATACTGTCTTAACGGCAGTACCTAGTCAGTTAACTTTTTCCAATCATCCGATAACAATCCGATTCGAGTGGACTTTTTCACAGTGCTGGAGCTTGTTGCAGTTTTGTCGAACTTACATTAAAATTTGCATTTTCCGTTAAATTTTTGTGCCGCATTTAATATTAAAGGTGCGAGTGCGAGTTCGAGTTTTGTGTACTATTTTATTTCGTTTTCGTTTTCGGTTTTTATTGCGATTGAACTGTGCAAAACAACGACTAGCAGTCGATAAGATCGATTGCACCAAATTGATCTTTCATTTAATTTAACTGTGAACAAAGAAAATGTTATTAGTGACCAAAAGTATCAATAACGCCACCTGCAGCAGATACTAAGGGATTAATAAAGCACGAGCCTAATCCACTGTTAATATCGGAATATTATCATCGCAAAAGATTAGCGAAAAGGTTTGTGGTCTAGATTTTAAGTAAATTAGCAATCACCACGCAATTTTTCCGCTAATTATATGAACGATTGTGCCTAATTAATTGAAGCGACACTTTCGCATGAATGTAAAAAAAGAAAAAAAAATTATAAATTGCTGGTGTGTGACTTTCCGCTCCTTTGTGCGAAATTGTTGCGCAAAATCCAGGAACAAACAAAGTGCGATGATACTAATGGGCAATGGTTTGGTGTGCAGAAATTTGCCGACCAGGACGTCGCAATCGCTGCAGCCAGACGTCACAGAGGTGTTGTCATTACACCGAAGATGTTTTCAATCGACGCGACGCGACGCGACGCTACGTCAATTTCTTCTTTCGTTTTTGTTTGTTCTGCGTCCGATGATTTGTTGTGCGCTCATATGTTGTCACCGTGCATATTTACACATTAGCATATATGCATAAAAAGGCGGCAAATGGGTCAGATTAAGCAACGACCGCCGTTGAATAATAAACAATTATTTGTTTTAACAAAAACGTGCCAATATAGCTATGTGTATATATATAGATTGTATGTAAATTCTGAGGCGCGCTTCTATTTGTTTGGTTTATGCAAAGTGGCTCGCACCACAAAATCTGGCCGCTTTTGGCTAAATATCAACGACCGCTTGGCGACGATTAGGCATTTCTGTTACGTTGCATTATTGCATATCATTATATTGCACCGGTCGCTTTTTTAATTGTCGAGTGTGGCAATTACAGTTTGTTGGCTTTGTTTGACAAAAGTGCCTTCAAGAGAGAAAAAGATTTGAAATTTTTTGCCCAAGACATTATTCAAATCGTTTCAATTGTTGGAATATTTTAGGGATGTCGCTGCACCTTCTGTGCAGTAGCGCTGGAGCTTAAAGCTTTGCGTTGCGTCGCGTCGCGTCGGGTACTTGGTGCGAGTGTGTCCGGCGGGTGTGCGGGCTGCAGACTGGCCGTTAATTTTTTTTTTTGGAAAGCATTATACAGATTACAGCCGGACTGTAGTGTGTGGGTTTTTTGTTGTTGATTTTATTTTTTTGCCTCTGCGCTGTTCCCTTTTTAGCTTTTTATCTCAGTCACCACCAGTTTCGTATTTATTTTCTCCGACTCGTAACAGCGGAACTTTCTAATTACCTAATAGTTACAAAAGTCTTGATGGAAATAAGACGCAACTATGTGTATAAGTGAAGTTAATAAAATACAGGCGCAGATCTCTTGGGAGATATGTGTGAGCTTGCGCATTCAGTCAATACATGGCCCATTCAGTCGAAATACGAACCTTTGCGTTTTTTTAGTTTTTTTTTTACTTCACCAATATTGGTCATTATTAAATTATCTGATAAGAATTACAACACTTCAATTTGAATTATGATCTTGAAAAGTTCCCTAGAAGTGAAACAAAACTGTTTCAAAGTACAATTTTCTGTTGACATCACACGCGCCATTGATGTAATTATTATCAGAAACCGGATGTTATAAAATGCAGATGGCTGGCTGATGTAAACTTTTCACTCTTTGTATATTTCGTCAGAAATTAACAACTTTAAGGTGTTTAGTCGAAAAAGCCGCCCACCACTATAAATTATTGCACTTAACAAATATTTCACTTAACTTCTTTTACGGCGCATTTCGCGAATAATGAAGGAACTTTGAAGTGCGATTATATCAGACTCTCGTAAGTCATAAGTCATAATTCGCATATATTACGATTGTACAGTTATTATTACACACATTTCACTTAACTTATATTGCGCAGGCCATTAACTGCTCTGCTGCTTTATTATGTCTCTTGTTTAATTTCATTCCTAAAAAAACACTTTCGCCGACTTCAGAGTTAATTTAATTAACCAACAATAAACGGTTAGACCTCTTTAAAAAAACAAAAATTAAATGTCTGACGTCTCTCAATTAGTTCCTTGAGAAAGTTTGACCATAGCGAAATTGGTGGACCTTGAAATTGAAAGAGTTTAAAACAAATACAAAACGAAAAAAAAAATGGTTTGGAATGCCTTCTGTACATAAGATGTTTTTAGCCTTGGTCACGGGCCAAGATCTTGAATACCCAGAGCCAGCCAACCAGCCAGACGCAGCTTCATTTCATCAACCACCCAATTACTAGGTCAAGTTATGTGTTTTGGTCTCGGAATAGTTTCCCCCTTTCACGGGGGAACACCTTGAAACAGTATTAGGCAATTGTCCCACTGGGTCCAACATATATGTAACATATGTACGCGCAATTGAGTCTGACATGATACGCCAGACGTGTGTGTAAACACACAATTATGTAACAGAGTAAAACAACTCGTACTTTCTTTGCACTTTTGCTTTTCGCTTTAATTATTGTAAAATGTTTCTTTCTTTCGCTTTCCGCGGAATTATACACATTAACAGGAGATATATGTAGCTGCCGCCGCATCGCGCCATTCAATTATGTATGAGAAATCGTTTCACAATATGCGATCGTAATATTTCTATATGGATATATAATTTTCAGCCGAGGCGCGGTACACTTTCGCATTCATTCATTAATTTACACTTTGCGGACCCGCTGAAACCACTCTTTGTGGTGACTCCGGTCCTCCTAGTGTATTCCATTTCACATATTCGTGGAAGTTTTTTTTTTTTTTTTATAATTGATTTGCGGCGGTCCAGAGTGGTGATTGATTGTGAGTTTAGAGACTTGGTAAATAGCGCTGGAAGACTCTTTTCTGTATGCAGAGTTTTAGATAAAGATAATTTATGATTACGTCTGCGGATTGTTTGCAATCATTTAATTCTCTATTTATTGAAGACAATTCCAGTTTGAGAATATTCAATATGTCAATATGTTAGTTGTTTCATACTGGAAGGTCTGAGCAGAGGTATGTCACCAAAAAATGTTGAAACAATATTGACCATAAATTAGTGTCTAAAAATACCTCTCAAATTCAAATTTAAATTGCAACTTATTTTGCTTAATTCATTCTTAAATCTAACATTGTGCAATGGCAACACATATAAACTGATTTCTCAAAGTTAACTGGATACCGACACCTTTACCTAACTTAATTACAATTTTACAGACTAATTGGCTAAATATGAATCCTAAGCTAATATTTCTAGGTGGAAATTGCGTTGGTTTTATATCTTAAGAAATGATATACATATTAAAATACGTCTTATTCACTTCATTCAACGGTAAAACTAATCGTATTACGGAGAAGAGTCGTATGCCTTTTAAATCGTTGTTTGCATTGAAATTATATAATTATAATTAAAGTAAAATTCACATTATGGAACTAACTTTAAAAAAGAAAATTAACCTTAATATTGTATTTACTTTTAGGATTATTAACATTTAAAAAAAAATTACTCGTATGTTTGAATGATTCGTAATAATTTCTTCCTTGTACATCCGGCATCCGTTTTGTATTCCATTTCTGACGAAAACGTCTGTTCGTCCGTTCGATTGTCCGTCCACTTTCCACTTTGTTTTACGCGTCTTTTTCCAAATCTCAGCGGTTCAAGTTTTATAGCCTAAAATGAAACATTTCTTAGAACACACATTGTAATTAGATATCTCTTCCTGTCCCACGATTTTCCAATACTTTAAGCGATAGCTGTATCAATAGTTTTTTTTTTAGCAAAAAATAATTAAGTAATGAAAATATGGCTTGAAGAAAAAATATACCATTGCCTTTCATTAGCCAATTTGACAACAACTCGTGCAATTTTAAATTTAAAAATAAATGTTTTATATGAAGAAACAAATATCTGCGGCATCTTGAATCCTAATTGCAGTTGACTTTTAGCATAGTTTTCACGAATATTTTCTGTATATTACGATTTTTTTATTTATGTATATATGGTACATACGAACCAACCAGATTGGACGTTATTTTTCTCTCCAAAAAACGATATAGAGTAGTATAACATACGTACTCTTGTGATCCGAATTTTTTGACAAAAAAAAATCGAATGATGTGGATACACGTTTTTATACCTCCTGAATCGAAAAAAGTGATCGAGATTTTTTTTGGTGTTTTGGTTATTTTTAATATTTTAATTATTTATCAATTACGATTATTTGGTCAAAATAAATTAGGTTGAACTATGAACAGTTTTTGTGTTATAACTTATAACCTAAAAAAAATATTAAAACTCCAAACCCTTTATCTGTATGGTATTATAATGTTGAACATAACTTAGCAACTTAGCAAACAGTATTATAAAATATGTCAAGGTCATTAACATAACTTTTTAAGGTCAAATAACGATTTGTTTTTGCTATCTTTTGAACCGTTAACTTTTTAGCATTTTTCATTTCAACATTATTGTCGGCCTTAATAAAACTAACAATTTTTCTGAACATTTCAAGGTCAAAGGATTTTTTTGTTGATACAAAGAGGTTTTGATCTGATATGCATAAAACCGTTTAATTTTTGACAATTATTTCTTCTACATTAAAAAATTTCTTATCGAGACTAACAACTGTGCTGAATGTGCAAAGGTCAAAAAAACGATTCCTTCATGGTCAAGAAACGATTATGAACTGAAAATAGAGTTTTTTCTGCTACATGTAAAAAATATTACTATTCGATTAAATTCACTTGCTTAAGAACACATCTAGGATTTGTACGTATATTACTAATGCGCCGCGCCGGCTCTCCCTCCGCGTGTTTTTTTTTATACAAATGACGAAAAGGCGATAACATCTTTCTATCCGACTTTTTTGCCAAAAAATTATAATGATGCAGAAACACGTTTTAACGACCACTGATACCAAACAGAGACCCACTGACCGAACAGGCACAAATTTTGAGACATAACAATTAACATATATGAAATCTTGCGCCGCTCTCCCTGCCGCGTGATTTTGTAATTTTAACAGCGTCAGCAACAGTCTTTATTACAAGACGCTCTATACCCAAATTAGTTCTACAAAAGTAATTTTATTAATTTTTTTTTTTGAAACCTTTCAGATTACAATTACTATGAATTTGGTAGATCGGAAAAATGTGGCAAACTTGATGCTCAGCAAGCATATACAAAATGAGGATCAGGTCATACACCAAACAGAGCTGCAAAAATTCTACGCCGGAACCAATATTCTAATTACCGGCGGAACAGGTATATGGACCCTCAAAGCATAAATATACATTGTTTTTTCTTGAATATGCAACTTACAGGTTTTATGGGCAAAATGTTAATTGATAAGCTACTCAGATCTTGTCCCAACATTGACAACATTTATTTGCTAGTGAGACCAAAAAAAGGACGTGATATTCACACACGTTTAGATGAAATTTTCGAAGATAAGGTAATTTTGTTCGAATGAAAACACCTAAAACTCTTACGACTCAATTGTCCATTTACACATAAAAAAAATGTTAAAGTGATATACGTTAAGGTTTTCAGTAAGCTTCGCGAGGAGGTGCCAAAATTTCGCCACAAGATTGTCGCAATACCTGGCGACTGTTCAGTGGCCGGGCTCGGCTTGTCGCTAAAGGATCGCGAACGAATGATTACGGATATTAACGTTGTCTTCCATGCTGCAGCAACCGTCCGCTTCGATGAGAAATTGAAGTTGGCTGTCACCATCAATGTGCACGGCGCAAAGGATATTCTCGAGCTTTGTGCGCAAATGCAGCAATTGAAAGTAGGTCCACTCCTTTTAGGCATTTTTGGTTGTGCATCCCAGTGTGACAGTGTGACGATTCATTTCTCCCTCTAGGTGATGATTCACGTGTCAACGGCATATTCTAACTGCCATTTAAGATTTATTGAGGAGAAATTTTACAAATGTCCAGTGCACTACGACGACTTGAATCGATTGATCGACAAACTTAGCGACCAATCGTTGGATGAGGTGACGCCAACGTAAGTGTCTAACGATCTTGTGTAATTTAAACGACTTGAACTTAATGTAAATGTCTGCTGGGACAGTATTCTAGGCAAGTGGCCAAATACATACGCTTTTACCAAAGCCCTAGCTGAGGACGTGGTTCGATTGAACAGCAAGCAATTGCGTGTTGGAATTTTCCGGCCAGCGATTGTAACGTCGTCCGTCTGTGAGCCAGTGGTGGGTTGGATAGACAATCTGTATGGGCCGACTGGTGTTGTGGCTGGCGTTGGAACAGGCGTCCTGAGAACGATGCACTGCAATCGTGACATCAACGCCAACATTGTGCCCGTGGACATGACTGTAAACGCTTTGATAGCGTCCGCATGGGACGTTGCTGTTAACCATGATGACCGGTAATTGTCATTTCTATTTGCTATCCTCGCCTGACCTTACGAACCGCCTTTCAGATGTGGCGACAACATGATGATCTACAATTATGTGTCGTCTGTGGAAAACCCATTGACTTGGGGTGACTTTACACATCTCAACATCACGCTCGGATTCGAGTATCCGTTTTCCACTGCAATATGGTAGATATGAGTTTAAGCAATGGAATTAGTTTGGACTATTGTAAAAACCTCTCATACTTGGCAGGTATCTTTCGTTTCATATGCATAAGACAGCCACCATGAACAAGATCTACATGATGTTTCTGCATTTTCTGCCCGCAATTATATTCGACGGTCTGGCCGTGTGCGTGGGACAGAAGCCAAGGTGGGTATCGTATATCGCTTGTGGCCACAGACCATATAGTTATCACACACTTATCGTTGGCCAAACAGGTTGCTTAAAGCCTACAAAAAAATTCACAAATTCTCCAATGTCATATCGTTTTTCTGCACCAATGAATGGATATTCACGAACGACAATGTCCAGCACATGTGGCAGAGGCTAGGCAGCCGCGATCGCCAAGTGTTCAACTTTAATATGCGCTCCATGAACTGGACCGAGTATCTCCGGCATTACATCAAAGGAATGAGACTTTACTTGTTTAAAGATGATTTGTCAACAGTAGAGTTGGCCCGTAAGAAGTGGAACAGGTACTTAGATATTATTAGACAATACTTATTACTTGTAATGTTTTTCTTCTTCAATATCTTCAGATTTTACTGGATGCATCAGTTGCTAAAAGGATTCTTGACCTTGCTTCTCGTCTATTTCTTCTGGTCAATTTTTAAATTATTTTTGTAGAAGACGGCCTTAAGGTAATAGGCCTTTATTTGTGTATTGTCAATAGTTAAGTGTTGATTTTATCATGTAGATGTTTAGGATCAATAATGCATATACATTTTTTTAGGCCTTCCATTACATTTTAAGTAAACCTTTTACATAATCTTTGTATTATTACGAGTTATTACTACATGCATTATTCGATGGACGATCCATTCCCGCACTTCAAGAGTTCAGATTGCTGCGAATCAAGAAAACGTCGATCTGATAGTAAATGTTAGTTTTTTTATTGCTGAAACTACAATGTAATTCAATAAAAAATTTAACCCCAAAATTAAGATAAAGAAAGTATGTCCTTAAAATAAAGATAACAATTTAAGATTACTGGTATTATCAAATTTGGTTTTATTAACTTTTTATTATTCATCCTATATTAGGCCATACCTTATAAAACGATAAAATTTTGAAGAAAAATTATGTAATGCAATCTAGACTAATGTAAAATTGCTAATTTGTACATTGATCGTTATGTAATAATTTAAAAAACTTTGAAGTCCGGGTTAAATTTTATTGGAAACAGGTCATCACACAAATTTTAGTTATAAACGTAACAAGATTGGACTTTTTTTTATTTAAACGATATGGGGTAGACCAACCTTAACCAAATTTTAGTATGTGATGTAGGAAGCCATTTTTACTATTTTTTTTTTTTTTTTGGTAAAGTTAAAGTCAATTTTTTTCACATCTGTCAATTATCGATTTTCTATGAATTATAACTCGCGAGCAGATGGATTAATTAAAACAAAAATTTATTATATGTTTTTTTTTTGTATTTCATTAAGATAAACAAATTAAGTTTTTCAAGGTCACTCTCAAGTTCAAACATTCATTCTACAATTTATTTTTATAAGCTGTCAATAACGCATATTTTGTCAAAAAATAGAGGGCGTTTTATAAGACGTTTTGAGTTAAAACCTAAAAAAAAATATTTAAATAAAATAATTATGGCTCGAAGCCCTTTATCATTATGGAACAATAATGTTTTACATACTTATTTATAGAACTCAACAAGACAAATAATCATTAACATAACTTTTCATGGTCAAATATCGATTTATGTTTTCTATTTTTTGGACCGTTAACTTTTTTGCAGTGATTTTTTTTTATGGTACATTTCAAGGTCAAAATTGATTTTTTGTTGATATGTATAAAGGAGTTTTGTTCTGCTATACATAAAACCATTTATTTTTCGACAATTATTTCTGCTACATTAATTAAAGTCTTATTGAGACTAACGACTTTGCTAAATGTGCCAAGGTCAAATGAAAATCTTTTCGATGTCAAAAACGATTTTGAGTTGCAAATTGAGTTTTTTCTTCTACATGTCATTAAACTCCCTTGCTTTAGGAAACATCTAGGTGTTGTACGCATATAACTATTGCGCCGGCTCTCCATGCTGCGTGTTTTTTTTATCGTCAGATATCATACCAAAACTAAACATGTTGACAACAAAAAACATGTTTTATATTATTAATTGGAACAAATCTTTAAATTTGAGATGTTGGCATACATCGTGAATGTATCTTTAATTTTGGTGCCGTCACCTGGCATTATAATTTAATCCCTATTCAGACCCTAATAACTTTATTTTTTAGTTTGGCTCAATGTCATTAAGTGTTAAGTTCTAGTAGATTTTGTCTTTGGCAGACAGATCACGATTTATTTCAGTGGCTTAATCTATTCTATTTTAAAACAAAAAAACGAAAACAAAATTCTTATTTCGTTTAACAAATTCAACATTTTACCGAAAACCTAAGGTGTCACGAAAATGTATTGTAATGTATCAGCTCGATTGGATCACATAAATATATAAATATACATACATAACAAATAAAGTAAAAAGAAATAATTTACAATATTAAAATTATTAATATATTTTTCCGTCGAAAACAGAAAATATAAACAAAAGTATTGTGTAAATTTACTAAAGTACTTTAGTTAAAACTGTATTCAGCAGAATTTGGTCATTCTGATAAGTACGCAAATTACGCCTAAATATATACTAGAAAGCCTCACTACTGAAGGAAAACATCTTTTTAGTTCATATACGGAACGACGCTATAGAATCTCAGTAAACAAAGTCCTTTTGAAATAAAAAAAAATGTTAAGAAAAGGTGAAGTTCGACAGTGTAATATAAGAGTGTCAATGTTGGGGAACTGTGTCTTAGATTCTCTGTGTGAGTGCCCTGGACCGCCACACTCAAGACTCAGACGACTACATAGGCCTTACAAAATACTTTTGATTAAAAAGCCCTCATATCTTAAAAAAAAATCTATAGACTTAAAAATACGTTTGGTACCATAATTCCAGAATAAAATATTTTAACGTTCCAGTTTTGAACGAAACGAAACAACACAAGTCCACGGAAACTTAGGTGTTATATAAGTTTTTTAATCGAATTTGTTAGATGATACTTGATTTTTTCATTCTTTGGCAAGTTTTCTCTACCCAAGCATGCAGGGTAACCTTTTTCTTTTCTGTTCTGCGTGATTTTATATAATTCAATAATTTGCACAACAAAAAAACCGACATAAATGAAAATTCATAGAAGTAGTTAATTGTATGGTAATCGCGATTTCTGACTGGATAATATTTTTTTGCGTTTTTGTGTCCATAAAAACAGTTTATTATATATTATTATTATATTTTATGTTAATACACTCGGTTTATTTGTTGTCTTCTGTCAAAAGTTTTGCATGTACATAATATTTAGCTTTTGCCAACATTTAACATTCCACAAACATTTTCCGAAAATTTCATTGTGCTAAATGATACAAATTACTAAAAAATTTCATGTCATATAAAAGAGAGAGGTTCGCGTTCTTGCCGGCCAGTCCTTCAAGACTAATTTGCGCATGTGATTATCACACTTTATGTAAGCAATTCAATTTGTGAAGGTGTGAATTGCCGATCATCGATAATAATGATGAATCTCGTAAAAAATGTTTTCGCTTATTTAAAATTTATTCACCTTGAAGTCGTCAATATAACAAAATCACCGTCGACTGCGGAAGGCCGGTGTTTTACAACTGTAGATAGATTACTAAAAGTGTTGATTTGTTTCCGAGCGGACATGTAAGACTGTAAGAGTCGCCTTAGACAAACATAAAACTTATGAGTGCCAATTGGTCGATTTGTTTGTAACACATGACGCAACTGGTAAACAGAATATGTCAGTTGCTTTTTCTTTTTTTTTTTGTCTAAATGCGATGCTGCGTGAAAATATTTATCGAGAAGTAATGTAGTATGTCGAGTGCGTAAGAAGTGTCAATCATCCTTTATTTTCGGCCGTCTCAACTGCGGCATGTGGGCAATTCAAGAGTCGATGAATCTTTTAGTAGATCCACCAGCAACAAATCAATGAATGGGTTGACATTGAACGTGAATCGCATTCACATCTGATGTATCCGAATCCTTGAACGCTGGATGCACCTCGCGGCTAACTACCAAATGCGATTTGTTATAAGTATGCTTGTATGGTAAATGTCAATCATAAGGAAACAATTAACGACTTCTTCGCTAAAATTATATTCTTTGGGAGAACCATATACAAAAATAAGGAGAGTCGTCTTAAGTTTTCATAAATAAAACATATTCTATATTAATCATGCTTCTAAACAACAAGAAACCAATTATTATATATATTTGTTTATTATTTATAAAAATTGAGTTTAACCTTTTAGAAATGAAAAAAAAAAATGTTGGCGATAATTCGTAAATTTTTTAAATTTGTGCTAGAAAATCAAAATAAAAGATGAAAAATATCGTTTGGTTAACCAACATAGAAACTTTTTTATGGACTTCTTTTTCGGGTGTTGTCGTTTAACAATATAACATAAAGATCGCCATTTGTTCAACGATAGATAGCTTGATTCGTTTATGAAATAAAAGTGATGCGGTTAGTACACAAAACTCAGCCTTTAAGCATAAATACTCGTATGTTTACCATTTTCTTTGGGCTCCTTCCTTCGCAAATCATGCGAATTCTGCGCTGTCAAGTTCGCACAAAATCATGTTTGGATGTTTTTTTGTAATCGCTGTTGTCAGAGTCATCCATAAAGGAGTGTGTATGTTCACATTCAAATGACGCAATTGCGCAGTTGCAGAGTAAGCGTGTGGAGCATAAAAAAGCGCGCCACAACAAGCCGCGTCGCGTCACTCAAATGTTTATGTACCACACATAAAGCGCGCGCTTTTTTCGCGGTCACGTTCATAAAAAAAGGAACCGGGAACTCCGACGTCTATCTATAGAGCGAGTGAACGCAATTTTTTTTCTAGTTATGTACAGCCGTAATTGGATACGGTTTTTGTTCAATCCAATGAAACAGCAATGACTCGGCACAAATCGCCAACATCGTCTTATGTGTTCGATTGCATATGCCTCCTCCGATAGAACTTTTAAGAAACTGCTGGATAGCACTTAAAGTAACAGCACTTTCTGAGGCCAAAACAATTTTTGATTTCTACAATTTTTCTTTACATATCAGCTATGTGGCTATATGGTATACATACATATGTAATGAAAAAGGTGCTTTTTCTGAGACGAAAGTTCATTGGCTCTTGGCAGTTTTTTACACGCAAGTATTGTAGTATAACATAAACATTGCAATTTTTTGCGGTATAATTATACATTATGATCTGGAAAGTTTGCAAGAGAAAAAACCCGACCACTTTTTTATCACTTCAATTAGGTTTAACATATCTATATTTAACTGTGCCACATCTTTTATAGAACTTGAATTGAATCCTCCTTCAGGTAAAAATTTTGCAAATACCACATCTTACTCTGTTACAATTGAAACTGCCGACAGATGATGAGCCATAGAATCATGCAGAGCCAATTATGTGAGATCCTGAAAAGACACTCACATTGAGATATGTATTATTGAGAATACTTAAATTATAAGTTGATCCAAATTGTTTGTATGAGTATGCTGTTAAGATTTGAGTGTAAAGTGGACCATTTGAGAAGAGATACTTGTAGACACTAGAGATCATTGCCTAACAACAGTTTATTAATTAACAATTATTGCTTAATTGTTTTTTAAACAAACCATACTTGCAATGAGAATCATGCTTCTCAAAGTCAAGCAGATGTAGTCATTCATAATCAAGAAATTCTGGTTAAGATGTCGATTGATTTTAAAACTTAGCAATTTATCAATTAAAAAATACAAATAATTATCTGATATATAAAAACATTCTTTGCTGATTTTTTTAAACTGGATTTAAAACAATTTGTTTATTTTAGCATAGAACTTCTTTGTCCGAATAAATACTTGGAAAACGTAATTACGAGCGTTCTGAAAGTATTTGTTTTTTATTACAATGATTTATGACGTTTTTTTTTCAGTAGAAGTGCTGGATTTTTATTTCCCATGTTTTGTTATCAAGGACAAATTTGCATTAGATTGAGAATTGTCATCACAAAAAGCTCGTCATCATAAGACTTTATTTGTTATTTCTTTATAAATAAATGATAAATTGCGTTAATCTTCCGTATTTACCAATAATAAATTGTGGTCATATAAATTGAGTTGTACTTTAAGTTTTAGTTTTCTTAGATCTATCAATACATTCCTACCACCATTTTAAATTTAGTTAGCACGATTCTATTTTCTAACAATCCTTCAAGTGTTTGTTTGTTCAGTATAAATTCTAAATAATTACAAAATTAAACAATAGAATTCCAAAAAAAGTAATTGTATCTACAAACCAAATTCAGTGATTTCTATACATAATGGATTGCTCTAGTCTGCCCATGCGCGGATAGAGAAGAGTCGGTTGGTCCATTGTGAATGTAGGCAGCCTTGACGCGCAAATGTAAGAACCAAATAAACTACGAATATTAAAGACTTATGTATAATAACTAATGCATATTTGCCTTTACTAAGGTGTCATGAAATAGCTATTTAACATTAATCCGGTGTTTCGATGATTTTTAAAGATATCTACAGCAGTGACGCACGAACCATTTGACAGTCATTGCCTTTTTGTCATTTCTGACAAAAAGGTACAAATGATACACAATTACACGTATATATACTATATATATACGCTATATTTTTAAGCACAAAAACATAAAGCATACTTGCAAAGTGCACCGAAATCATTTTGCTTTATGTGTTACAGTCACATTGACTTTCTGCGCTTTAATCTCGCCGTTACGACTCTGTTAAATCTTTTTCTTTGTTGACGTTGATTGGTGGTACCAGGATTACCACTAATTTTTCCATAATAACTGGCTGCAAAATATGATGATCATTCATCAGGCCAGCAGGTTGCAAATTCGCAAAAAAAAACCAACACATTCCGTCAGTACCTATTCGTCGTCAACAAAACTCATCGGAAGCCAATTTGCCGTAAATGAAATTCAACGCTCATCTTGTTAATATACGTATACGAATTCATTTTTAATTGTTAATTTCTTGTAAAAACTCTTTTTTAATTAGCAAGAGCAACCAGATTAATTTAGAGTTGTTAAATATAAGCGTACGAAAATGTTTGTTTAAAATAAACTTGTGATGATTTTATCAATTGAATGAAAAACATAAAGACAAAGAGAACACCCAAAGGTTGAATATTTCATTTTTCATGTATTTTGAAAATCATAGCTTTGCACATAATATCGGGCGATTCAATTACATTTTTTTTATGAAATCAATTTGATCGAGTAATCTTTATTAAAATAAAAAGGGATTTTTTGTTCACATTTATGTTGAAGTTAATTCTTGTTGGTCATAACTTTGGCTAATGTGGTCCAATTTTTCGAGAACTTCGTATGACGAATGACGCAATGTTTCTCTCTCTGAAATCTATGCTGTTGGTGACCAATAACTCCACCAGTCCACATGAAATCTGTGGATGTAGTCAAACTTCTTGAACCTACTCAAATTGATCTTAAGGACAAATATATTTTAAATTTGCGAATTGACGTATTCATTAGGCCACAAATGAACCTTATCAACAACCTTCGTGGAATGCCGATTTTCTTATGGTAAACATCATGCTTACATGCTTTAAACCGATATTTACGTTCGTTGTTCGATAAATCGAAATCAGCCCCTTAAGGCTAAAGATATGGTGAACACTAGAAAAGGAAGCACCAAAACAAATAAATATTATCAAAGAAAATAGTTAGTAAACATAATCGTAAATCGATTCATCTTTTGCGACACAGAAGCGTCTGAATAATTAAGAAATACCTTTTTTTTTGTGTCGCGCCATAAAAGCCATTTACCATGTTGAAGGATATATAGCAGTGGAACAACAAGAATAATAATCTATTGGGATTTCCAACTAGCCAGAAGGATTGTCCTTGCTCAATATTCTGTACGACATTCGACAACTTATACCATATAGATGCAGAATATATGCACCAGAACGAATGCAGTCGTGCGTCGCGATGGCCGATGCGTTATGCAAGAAGAATCCATTATAGTTGTGAAGCGACCTTGGGTGCTGCACATCCGCATGGGAAAACCCGAATAGATGCATTTCGCATGTGAGGCGCAACTCTGCCGCGGGAATTCACATACGGCCTTGGCAGCTTTGACAATGCAGCCGATTCTTGCATTATTATTTGTATATTTTTGCTCGGATTCGCCCCAACGGATCACGTAATTAATAAATGATTAAAATAAGAAATAAATTAAGAAGCGCGCTCAAGGCTTAGTTCAAAGATGTAAGGTAAGTTTTATTTCAGAAAGGTCAAGGCACGAGATCTAGATCAGCGCAAGCTTATTATTGAGGCAGCCGCGCACGCGTCATGCGCCCTTCACGCTGCACCACACGCGATTTTTCGTATTACAATTTACAGCACGTTGAACACCTTTACATGTGACTTTCATCGGCTGTTAATTTGGGTTTTTCCGCAGCGAAAGAAATTATTTACTCGTTATAGGTATGAGAAAATCAAAATCATTCTGTCTAATGTCTAAACTCACCACAGATTAATGATCGCAAAAAATTCTTTCTTTCAAGCATTTTCTTCGCGGCTTCGTAAGCGTCCAAAATGTGGGTCGTATATATTATAAATGATTGCAATGTACTAAATATTACCAAAGATATTACCTGAAGCATGTAGTCGTATGATGCTGCGACCTTTGTAAGGCTGAAGATCTGCGATATGTCTTTTCCAGGGCAGACCTTTCGTTCATTTCTCTTTCTATGAGAAGTTACTTGCCATGTAAACTCTTTACCTTTATTTATGTTAACAATAAAAATTGCAGGTGATTAATTGACTACCCTGATTTTGAATTGAACTTCCTTGCATGTTCATTCGACCAGTCATGGGTACAAAGTAAATCAACTTATTATATTTTTTTTCGAAAACCCTAGTTACATTAAACTGATTTGTATCTTTTGGACTTAAGTAGCACAATATCAACTCTATATTAACTACCTCAAACCTTCGGTAGAAATTCGACAAAAATATTGTTTCAATCCTTCTTACCAATCATGCGATTTTTGTTTAAAAGAATATAGCGGGCGTCTCGTAGGAAGCTTTAAGTAATTGCCCACGGCTGATAGCTAAATCGCTGTGAGTAAAGAAAAACAAAACAAAGTCTGCCTGAGCATCTTCAATCTTCACCAACACCAAGTGATCATCTATTACCGTACACGTTTTTTTATCGTCGACATTGTCCTCCTGACATTGACAATGCTCCTAAAACGAAAAAACTGTCATCGATTCAACGAGATGAGGGAAAAACGGCGTCAACTATCTTGTCAGGCATTACCATAGTTTGGGTATAATTATTGTATTTCAAAGTAATACGTGTGCTGTTGTCCAAATATTTGTAAAAAGTCACATAAGCTGGAAGCCGCCCGATTAAGCTTACTCACAAGAATGTGTGGAATCGAACAGCGAATAGAAATAAGAGTTGCGACGTCGCGTCGCGTCGCGTCGCGTTGCTGGATGATTGCTGTAACAAACTGAAACTATGATGGTGGCACATATATCGTAACAATTACTCACCAGCGAATTGATTTGGTGACAATTATTGCGACGAATTAAGCAACAGCGCGTTCCTTAGTGCTGGTGTGCCAAGCCATCCAAACAACGCGCCTCACAAACTCACCTCACATTCGGATGGCGCACAACAATGGAATAACAATTTGCCAATTACACATGTACGAGTATGTGCGCGAGTATAACATACGATTTAGTGATTAATGGTACATACACATTGCGCGATTGGGAAAGGCCTTCTTGATGCGCAATGTTAGCTGTTCGTGCCATGGGACACAAATCTTGAACTTCAAATGTTGTACAACATGTTTATCCAACTACAGACGTTCACAATCTCAGGTGAAATCAGTAAAAAGACATAATTTGAACAGCTATGGAACTTTTGGAAATTCATTCTTTTCTATCTCCGTCAGATTCGCATTGCAGAAGATTTTCATTAGGTATACACTAAGAGTCTAGTCTTATGTGAATTATTTAAGCTGCCCAATTAAGTAAAGTTGTTTACAAAATGATTTGTAAAAATTCACGGTCAGTAATACCAGGTCATAGCTCAAAACCGTTTTCTTTTTATCTTACCGTTACGGAAAATTATCAAAATTAATATCAAAATTATCTGTTGACAGTTATCAATTATTATCGTGAACTAAAGGCGCGCACAGATAAATTGCTTTCGCCCAATCGAAATTATCTTTGATATATTTTTTTAATTTTTAAATTTGTTTTGGAGCTTATGTAAGTGTAAAATTATTATTATTATGTAAATAACTGTACTGGGATCACTTTAATATTGACAGTTTCTGGCTCTAATACGTCAAATCTGAATTTAAATACTTACGGTATTTCAAACAGTAATAAGTTGCACAAAAGATAAATTGCACCATTGTTATTATCGTCATTGGTAAGTTTGTATTTCCTATATGCATTGTTTGAAATGAAAATGTCCTCGCTAATCGACTTTTTCTCATTTTTAAATCGGAAACACTACGATTTTTATCAATTTGTTACAGAATAATACAATTTTTCGCAAACTGCAAGGTCAATATTTAGGTAAAATCATTACCGTGATTCCCAAAAGTTGTGTGCGTTTCTGCTTCGTTTAAGATATATAGCCCCAAATAATTGATTTCCATTAAAGTTGTTTTTCTGAATAAGTAAATTTTTAGTGTTTTTTTTTTTTTTGGGGTGGCCTTTAAAAACTTATGACTAACAATGATACTAAAAACGATCTTTAAATAAAATATAAAATGAAACCTTCTAAAAGTAATTCACAGAAGACATAAATTATGTCTTAATGAATGTCCGTTGTAATTGGGCTTAAATGAAGTGCTTCGTCAGCTGTTGTAAATTCTTGCAGATTTTTTCTTTCGTCAGAAGCAATTTTGTTTTTGTTTTTGATTTATTTCTAAACTCTGTGCATTTATAATAATTACCCAGCGAATTGCAATTTGTGCATCGTCTAACGGCTTCAAAACTTAATGAAACAAGAAATTAACTACCTAATTGCGTTCGTTCTATTCACATCTTTAACTCAGAGGATTGTCAATGGTCACTTTCTCCCACCACGCACCTCAGAATTGCCTTGGCTTCGTTGACATAAATTTTCTTAAGTTCATTACTGACAACTGTTTGTACAAATAACAAATGGATGAAAAATTAAATTAATTGCTAAATTTTCTGTGCCACATCCATATACTTCCTGAGTGGAAATGTGTCTTGCCGGAGACCGAATACATCTAATGTGAAACGATGTAGAAGTGACCTTATTCAGTTTAACCGCTCATAAATGGTCGCGTCTACTTAAGCATTAAGTGTTCAGTTAAATGTAAAATCTTAATAATCCTTCAGTCTCCTCTAATTTGTTCTGCTCATCCCCACCCATTTTCCCCCAACAACTTTTCACAGCTCACCAACACTGTGGTGACTTTGTGCTGTGCTTGTATGAGTGCCAATATTTTTTTGATGTTTAGGATATTGTCATACTATTTCAGCAATAAAAAGCGATTTCAAAAAAGCTCATTAACAACACAAAAAGACTATTTAACTATACTAATTTCTGTAGTTATTGCTGTTCTTTTTCGGTTTATTTTTGCCGTTTTATTTGTTTTTTTTTTTTGATTTTTTTTTTTGTTTTAAAGGAATACAAAATGTAGGTATGTAAAAATTTTAATGTTTGACGTCATATAAATATAATAAACACAGGTACATGCGCAAGTATTAAAGAATACATTAATTATATGAGTCGTGTACATGTACGACGTACGTCGCGTCGCGTCGGCCGCGGACGGGGCTCGCTGTGGTATAAGTAGATATATTACCCACCACCATCGGTCTTCAGGCTTTTAAAGGCACCCGTGCGGCAGCGCTATTTCGTTTCGTACACAACCATTTGTCGGAGGTTTGTGAGTAACAGAATTAATCTACAGCTTTGATAAAGATTTTGTTTTCGGCAAGTGCTCACATTGACCGCATGCAGCGGATTTAACGGAAAAGTCGCTGTTCATCGAAACTTCGTCGTTACTTAGTGTTATCGTGTGTTTTGATAAATAAATGCAAATTTTTTTTCTCGTAGGATCATTTTCTGCTAGACAGAATAACAAAAACTTGTGCTAATTCTGAAGGAAGTTCGTGTTAAAGAGAAATCATTTGTGCACCAAATAAAAGTGCGAAACTTTAATAAGAATATTAAAAATCGCCACAAAAAAAAAAATTCATCAGCGGCGCTAATTAAAACATTTCTTGATTAAGTGTTAAGTGGTTAACCAAAAATAATTTTAAAAAACGCAAAAAGTGACAAACAAAATTACCATCGATTGTGCTACATTTGTGATTAGTATCAATTTGAATTTATTGTTGTAACAAAGAAAGATCAATTAGAACGACGAAAATTCTTTAAGTTCTAAGATTAGTGCGTTTTTTGTGGTTTTCAACGGAATATAATAAAGATCTTCAGATCCACTTAAAAGCAATACGAATCAGCACCCAACTGCAGGTATGCGTCAAATGAGCTAAATATTTTTCATAAAAATTAACAATTGTCGTTGTTATTAGCACATAATTCAAATCACAACAATAACAACAAATTTTTCTCTCAGTGTGTATATTATATGCGCAAGAATGTCACATAATACTTTCTTAGTGTGTGCAAAAATTGCTTTACCGCAGCGCATATTAGGAGCTTTCTCAATTATTATCGGCCGTATGTATGAATTACATATATGCATTGTATACCTGAAAATGCAAACAAGTAATGAATAAGGCAAACAAAGCGATGACAAAATCGCCTATGAACTGGTAAAAATGGACGCACGCAGCAGTCAGAAGAGTCCGTTAACAGTCAAGTGTTGCCCTCCCTAAGCCAAAAATTGGCTAATCGATCACACAAATGATGTGTGCTAGCCAAGGTGTCACGTAGTCCGTCGTTCGATCTTACATATAGCAAGACAAAGATTTCGCCAATTAGACAATGTTTAGGTTCTAGCGCACGCGAGACACGATGAACCAATTTTCAAAGTAAACAGCGAAATTCGCTGGAATTGAGGTCAGGTCGTCGCTTATTGCCAATCCAGTATTTATGTGGTTCAAAAGGTGTCAATAAATTGTCGCCGCCAAAGATGAATTACTGCAACTGCGGTTGCATGCAACGGTAGTAATCTAAAAGGAGATTTTTAGATGAAAGAGAAAGTTTTGCGCGCACGACCAACACGAAATTCGCTTTTATGAGTGCGCTACGCTGCATGCACTTTAGTTGGCCTGCACTTTGCTTGCACTTTTCGCAGCGGCTGGCAGCTTTGTTGTCGTTGTGTGCAGAGACGCTTGTGATTTCCGCTATTTCACCTCTTGGATCGCCTGAATGCGGCAGAGACGAGACATGTTACATGCTATAGAGGTGTTGTTTTATATGCCGACAATGCATTGGCGCATAATTATTCGCGCATAATGCCGTCTTTACCTTCCAATAGCACAATTTGCGACTTTTATAATGGTGGTCATGGATTTCAGTGTTTGCATCTTGATAACCATCAGGAAGGATGACGGCCGTAATTTAAATGCAACTGTGTCATTTGTTGCGTAATATCGCAAAACCTAGTTTAAGAAACTCTGCGACGTTGAGATACATAATTAAAGAACAATTATTAGCTGGTCTGAAGATAACTTTCTTATTTATCGATTACATTCAAAATAAACGTAGAAAAATCGTGATTAATGAAGAATATGCGTAAAAATTAAAAGAGACAAGTAGCTTTCGCCACAAGAATTCTTTTAATTGTTTTGAAAATAAAACAAAGATTCTGTCAGAACTTTTCTGTTTTTATAAACGGATTGAGTGATTTCTAAAGTGATGTTTCTTGGAAACCTTGAACGTCTCTACCTTCACCCTAATTTTGTCGCAAAACTTTCCCTGTCGTTTAGTTTGTTGCTCAACTGCATAGCGATTGTTGAATCATTGTAAAAAATTCCTTGTTTTGAGCAAACTAGTCGCCGAATGTTTTGCGGTTCATGACGCACATGAGTTCAATAAATAATAAATAGTCACGACAAACTGCCAATAAAAACACTAAAATCTCAAAAACCAAATTACAATCAATCTGTTATTGTTGTCAATCAGATCGCCTTGACCTTGCCGATTTTATAAACATTTATTAAATGCGCAAACCGATCGCCTTTTCGACTTTCTAGCATATATACAAATTGATATATTAGCGTTCATGTATGTCTGACCACGTACATTACTATTAACTATGTACGTCGTTTTATCGGAATTTTACGGATTCGAATTTCGGAGTGTTTGCACAGCCACGAAAAATACCGCAGGCTTTTTTACACGCGTCCGTCTAATACATGTGTAGAGTTCCCTTTCACTGCGAATATAAGGTGAAAATCACCGAATTCAACATTCAAATTATGCTCCCACCCACAAGCAGCAACTCATAGCTCATAAACGTGCATGAATTGTCGAGATTTGCTGAAGCCCTTGACATTGTACGGTGTCGCAGGTGTCGGTACCCGGTGCCGTCTGTACGCAGCACAAATACGCACACTTCAAGGGTACTTGCTGCTATATTTCTTCTATTCTTTGAATTTTGAATATAACATCTCCACAATAAGCTGTCTTAATTTTTATTTTTGTTAAATGTCTTACATTTCATGGTTAAAGTGGATGGTTTTAACCTTTTCGAGATTTCTTAAGTAAATTGATTTCACTTAGATTTGTCACGCAATTTATGCGGAAATAAGATGATGAAATAAAGTAAAAACCTTTGAATATTGGTGTTGACCGTGAATGAAGTTCGTGCCAAAGAATCTATAAGAAAGAACTCATTAATGAACAGAAGCTTCAGTAATAGTGGACTTATCAATTTGAAAATGAACTTTTGTATTCGTAACTTTAACAAAAAGCTCATTCTTTTTTTCTGTCAAAAGTTCATGTTCCCTTCTTGAATATTTAAGGAATATTCAAACAATTTTCTATTAACACGCGACAACAATTTAAAAGTCATCTACATTTATTTAATAGAAAATGTTAATAAACGTCCACTACTTAAACGCAATTAAAAGAAATAATTCGATATTAATTGCCTGCGCGTTGGCGACATGCTGCAATCTTTATTACCGCACTCGCCGTTACAACACGATGCGACGCGATACGACGATAGTTGATCGTGCTAATTCCAATGTTTTACATTGAATCGCCAAAGTGCCACACATAATTTTTAGATGCGTTATGTTATCACTGGCCGCGTTATTCAATGTTCATTGTATCCTTCTCTCATACGCCAAAGTGTGCGTTCGTGATGTAAGTGCGGCGTAATACAATTTGCAGACACACAGATTGTCTGCCGCGTGTCCCGAGCATCACAGTTGGCAGTTGGCGTGCATGGCGGCATACATTGTACAATGTACAGGTACACCAGTACACGTTCAATTGTGCAAACAAACGGAAATTTCATAAATGCGCTTATGCAATACGTTTATGCAAACTACATTGGTCATAGGGTCACTAATTGATAACGTGGGAAACGCAAACACTTTGGCGGCTCGTCCTCTCATCAACCGCAAATCGGATACTTTCACATCGATAACATTAACGGTCGCACGTCTCAATGCAAATGTTTTTCCTTTAGAGCATAATATTTCGATAATATTGATCATAATTGTTCAAATAAACAAAATCGTGTTTTTAACATTTCCCATAATTTATTTAATTTACAATAATTCTTAGATCAAAGATGCGATTGGCTCATATGACCAATTCTTTGAAGCCGTTTTGAATAAAGATTTTTAAATTACTTGCTAAAGGAACTATAAATTGTTTGTGATTGATGTTTATTGAATACTATTTCATGTCATTTCACATGTAAAGGCTGGTATTTAGTTCGCTAGGTAAACATAAGTACCTTATAAATTGTATGGGCGATTCTAGTTCAATTCCAGTTCTCAAGAAATTCAGTATCAGAAATATAAAAAATAAATATTTGTGGAGACTTCAAAATACAAAGTCTCCATACGAATTATGTGGGCAAGCATTTATTTCGCACTCTAAACAATTGAAGCGCCAACTTTAATGGGTTGTCAAAAATTTCAAGTGGAGAATGTGCAGAATTGTATTTTAAAATGCCAAGAAGAAGACTATTTGGTTAGCGAGAAACAATTTCATGGCATTTTTAGATATAAGATAATTCTACCCATTCTCCACTTGAACCCATTTTGACTGAAATTCAAAGCCCGCACTTATTTGAAACTTCAATTGACGAGTATTTAGGACTTCTGTTCCGCGAACTAAATACTAGCCCTAAAATGTAAATGAATTAATTTATCTAACCATATTAATTTTAAATCAAAACTTTAAATAAATCATGGAATTTCAATTTGTGAGGCTTGTAGCAACTTCTTTCTCATAAATCTTTAGAAGAGTGTGGATATGTGAAATATGTGCCTTCAACTCTAAGCCGGATGAATTGAATAAGATCAGATCTGTTGAGGATGCGTGTCTTTGTATTCTGTTACACTGGTTTATCATGGTGTAATTACAAAACGAAAGAAAATGTTTTTCCCTCCGGCAAAGGAAATTCCATAATTTGCAGTTTTATTTGAACACATTCGCATTGTATGGTGCAGCGAAATTAACACACTCACACATGCAGTCTTTATGTAAATTGCAACCTAATTTTAGTGTCAACACTGGCGCACCACAATCAATCAATTACACAATTATAGTTTTCGTTTTGACTTATTTGGCCATAGGAACGTGACAAATATGCAAATATGTGTCGGCTGCATAAAATATGTTTACAAACATATAAGTGCAGAATAACAATCACGAGGCTCCAAACTCGTGTCTTTGTTTTGTTTTGTTTTGCCCTCCTTCCACGCCGCCGCCGCCTTGCGATTTTCGTTGACGAAATATGAATTTGGATTTCACTCCAAACCAACCTAGTGCCCATTCAGCTCAAGATACGATTGTTTTATGTCAATTAACTCACTTTCATGTAGAATTAAATGCGCATGATGTAGCATTTGCGTCTTTTGCAACGGTCGGTGACGTTGTTGCTCACGTTCCAATGTTCACGCGCCACGTTCAGTTGCAAGCTATGGCGATGAAAGGATTCGCCAACCGCTAACAGCACGTGCGGAAAATCTATTACAGCATATTTTATGTTATATTTTCATTATGTTTGTAATCATTGTGTTAGCTATTCTAATTCTATGAAATTTTATAAGGCTTCGTTTAATGGATATTTCAAGAAACTTTCTACAGAGAATAATGAATGTTCCTTGGAAAACAAAATACCTTCGAGAAATGTAAATTTTATGGTTGATTATTGTTCTAGCTAGCATCATGGAAATACCCACGTTGCACGATGAGGAGGTGAAAAAACAGCAAACGACGATACAGCAATTCTACGTCGGTGGTCACATTTTTATCACCGGTGGCACCGGCTTTCTAGGAAAAAGTAGGTGGTCGCTGTTAAGAACAGACGAATTAGTAACACTAATTACCAATAATTACATTTCTAGTTCTAATAAACAAGTTATTGATTGCCTGTCCCGATATTGAAGCGATATATTTACTAGTAAGAAACAAAAAGGGAAAGGATGTTCACTCTCGAGTCGAGGAAATATTCGATGATCCAGTAAGTCTGAAGCTGCCCTATTAGCTGAATAAATGGTAAAAACAAAAATAATTTCTTGCACACAGATTTTCGACACAATGAAACGGAAGCAGCCAAAGTTCAGGCACAAAATTCAAGGAGTTGCTGGTGACTGCATGGCGCCTGGCTTGGGATTTAGTCCTGCAGACAGACAAATGCTGATCCGAAATGTAACTGTTTTGCATGCAATGTGACTACCTGACTCAAACAAAATACTTTTCCACCAGGTGAATATTGTGTTCCACATGGCTGCCACAGTTCGATTCGACGAAAAACTCAAGATTGCGATGCAAATCAATGTGCAGGCGTGCAAGGACATTCTGCAGATGTGCAGCGAGATGATCAACTTGAAGAGTGCTGTTCACGTGTCCACGGCCTATACTCAGTGTCCGTTGAAACGCATCGAGGAGAAATTCTATCCACCACCACTTGAATCCAGCAAGATGTTAATGCTGACCGAATGCTCGTCTGATAAGCTCCTGGAGAGCATTACGCCAATGTAATTTATGTCCTCCCACAAAAAGAGAATATTATATAACCCCACAGTTGTACCGTTATCTAGATTGCTTGACAAATGGCCAAATACTTACACGTTTACCAAGGCTATTGCAGAGGATGTTGTCCATCAGCACGCTAAAAATTTGCCTGTAGGAATGTTTCGACCAGGAATTGGTAAGTACTTAAGATACTTAAGAAAAAACCCTCGATTTAGGCAATATAATTGACGTGGAGAAGATCAGGCAGTTTTTGCATACAACTAATGCGCCTAGCAGTTTGCTGTTTATAACCAACAATATCTGGCGTCTTTGCAGTTATATCAACATACCGGGATCCAGTGTCTGGCTGGATTGATAACTTTTATGGGCCAACAGGCGCTATCGCAGCTGCTGGTACCGGTGTTATTCGGACGTTGCGCTGCAATCCAAAAATGTTGGCTAACATGGTGCCAGTGGATCTCTGCGTCAATGGGATTATAGCCTCAGCGTGGGATATCGCCGATCGTTTCAAGAAGTAAGCGTCGCATCTGGGCACAATTTATGGCGCCGCTCACTCTATTTCGTTTATTGCAGAGAATCACCACCAGACCACAACATACCGATCTACAATTTCTGCACATCCCCGGCCAACCAGCTGACGTGGGGCGACTTCACCATCAAGACGACAAAGTACGGCCTCATGTATCCCACAGTCAAATCCATATGGTACCTTTGTTATGCCAACAATCCCAACAAGTTTTTCCACCTGCTCTCCATTTTGCTGCTGCACTATCTGCCGGCCGTCATTATCGACGCGTTCGCTCTCATGTTGGGAAAGAAGCCTAGGTGAGTCACGTGTATTGGCTTTCATTGCATGTATGTTCATATATGTACGAGTATTGTATAATTTACTTTCACTTGTATCAACAACATTTTCTGCACAAGTTATTCTCTGTAGACTGTTGGCAATGGTAACCGTTTGCCTTGGCATCAGTCAATGTCAATGACATGATCGACTTCTTCTTTTTTACAACCAATTACTAAATCATGTTGTTCATCATCGTGTGTTTTTTGGGTTTTTTAATTAAGTTGTTAACATTGCCCCCAAAAACATAACTTTTATGTTTATACGATATTTTGTGTCCAGCTTTACTGTAGGTTTGATTGTTTTTGTACTATTTTTTTTTTGTTAGTAAGAAATATTGGGCCGAAATTATTTTAAAACAATATTGTTACATGTTTTGTAAAAGATTTTAACATAAATTATTTAAAATATTTCAAGATCAATTGATGTGTGGGATGGATGTTCCAACCTTAATTCAAACAAATATTGGAAAAAATATAATTTTCTCCAAATTCGCTGTAAAGGTCAATTTTTTAATGATGGCCAAAACAAAAAATATTTTTTCATTAAATTATTATCATTGTAAATATGATATGGTAGAAAATACTAAAAATTTTATTTTGTTGAAGCCGAATATTATGAAAGCAGGACACTCTGTTAATCACGCACATCAACATAGATGCATTTTTCTAAAAATAAGATTTTGTATAAACTGAATCAATGGTATGCGTAAACAGGTTTTGCGGATAAAACTGTTTTCTAATTAATGCAATGCTATA
This sequence comes from Sylvicola fuscatus, assembly GCA_026546915.1. Taxonomy (NCBI): domain Eukaryota; kingdom Metazoa; phylum Arthropoda; class Insecta; order Diptera; family Anisopodidae; genus Sylvicola; species Sylvicola fuscatus. The sequence goes on along the minus strand of JANSTS010008483.1, from coordinate 24,120 downwards.
TAAAACTTGAAAAATATTCTTGAAATAAGTTCTTGAGTAAATAGTAATAATAGTACAATTAGGAGCATATCTTAGTTGCTGTTCATTGCCGCATGTTTAAAACAAGAGTTACACATCATAACTATATCAACATTGAATAAATAGGCATTTTTCATGCATTGAGTTATGAAAACTATATATAATATTTTTACTTAAATTTTAACAAACTCATTCTTGCCGATTGGTTTTTCTCAAGGCGTTGCGTCGCGTCGCGTCGAAACTTCCTGCCCATTTTCCATACAAATTCAATCATTGCCACATAATTTTTCGTTCCATTCAGGGAATTCATTGATGTGGACTATAAAGTCTTGAAAGAAATATCTTCATATATCATGTCGGTTATCACTAGCGATTTATGAGCATACATAGACGAAGCGCACTAAACTTTGACAGGAATCCACGTTACGGATGGATGATCTCGTTCATGGCTGCGGCACGAAACAGTCAAGGTCACGTTGGGGTTTTAGTGTGTCAGTTTTTTCGTTTAATACTACTCGTGGCTAAATGTGTAGAAAGTGTTCGCCAAGTTTTGTTAAAATTTGCAAGTCAACCTATTTTTCATATGTGTTTCAGAAAGCTGAAAGACGTTTTTTTTGTTTTCTAACAGTCAGTAAGTTGATAGTCGAGTGGATTTTTGTGAATAAGGAATTATTCGAAAATTAATGTTTTTAAATATTATTATTGCTTAGTTTTCTCAATTTATACACTTAAAAACGTGATGACCCTGAACATTTATGTTAAGTCGCCTTTTAGACCGCAAGTCTAAATACTAGCTATGCCCATTGATCTTGAACCGATGTAAACTGATCTCAATAAAATATTGTATATTTACTAAATCAGCTCACCTCGTTAACTTTCTGTTCAACGACCCTTTCGGAAATGCAATTCAAGTCTTGTTTTAAATTGCAATTATTTTATATTTCGCGCTCTGAACCCATTTCCAATGCATTATCATTTATGGTCAGGTCACTGGCCAAGTGCATGCACCTTTGCTTCGGTATTCTGCCAATTGCGACATTTTCCATGAGCCAGCCTTCGATGGGCTTGCGCAACTCTATTTCGTTAATCTGATTATGACTATACCAACAAGATTCAAGGTCAAAACCCAATACGCATCAGGATAAGCCATCTATCACCAGTAGGCAATTAGGGCAGTAGGCAATTAGGCATTGTTTTTATCGAAAAATAAAACTATTGTTGTCATGATGTTGTATGATTCGATGTAAATGTTTCTCTGTGCGTTTAAGAACATTTATATTGTAGAAGAAGTTCTTCTACAAGTCACAAATTCAGAGTTAATATATCTCATTTAAATTTATGGGTCTCCGCGATCAATGCCGTTTGTAATTTCCATTTCAGTTTGTAAGACATTATTAAGTATAGCCAAGATTTATTCATATAAATACTTGTTAACAAACTAGTTTTGTTCATGTAACACGAGCAGTCCATTAAAATTCCAAACAACCGAATTGGTGCAAAATTTTCAGCCGAAATATGTATAAATCAAAAATCTTGTCCATAAAAATTAATCAAAAGCTCTGATTTGGCAACATATTTGACGTTCATTGAATGTAAGGTCTTAAGTGCCACATTCACATAAAAATCATTGCACTTAGTGAAATCTGCCAAGATGTTCATCAACCATAAGTGATTCTTGATTCAGTAAATAACATCAAAAGTACTCAAATAACTAGGTTTTATTCTAAATATTGTTGACCTAGCGCATTTATCGTCATTGTAGACTGTAGCCGGAACAAAACTATTTTCTCGTTTATTCTTTGACTTGTTGAGGCACTCCTGAGTTATGACGAATGACTTTCGTTTATTGACTCGCAAGTCTTTAATTGAGTAGCTCTTATAAATGCGTACTTTGAGGTGGATAGGTAAATAGGAGAGCAAAAACAGCCGAGCCTGTGTTTGCGATTAAGCATGACTATTAAATTCTGAAGATGTACAATTATTGATAAATTAATGTTTGCTGCAATGTTTGGTTACTTCAGGCGATCTTATCGAATTGATTAGCAGAATTCGCAATGCTTCAGAAATGTTGAATAAGACGCTTTGCTTTGCTTAGTGCAAAGCCATAGACCAACGGCTTTTATGTGACGTCGGTAGCCTTCTGCAATGTCATTTCATGCGTATAGACACACGGAAAAAATAAAATGATTTTCAAAAATCTGCTGAATCGCTGTGATTACCTTGTCGTTATGCTCGTCATGATTTTTGTGTTATGCAAATCAGACCGACTGTGGCTGAAGAGTATCATTGACCTCATCTAAACTATTTATGTCGAATCGTCCTTCAGGTGATGCTCATCTCTAACAATGATTTGTTTGTCCAGTTGTTTGATCATGACCATTGTATCAGTGTGTGACAAAGTCTTTCTTTGCGTCTGATGGTTTTATGTAAAATGATTAAACGTTGAAGATGTTTTCATTGCACACACGTATGAACTTGAACTTAAATGTTGAAACCATTTACATTTGCAGATTGATAAACACCTACAAGAAAATCCATCGCTTTATGAACGTCATCGAGTATTTTTCCATGCGCCAATGGGATTACCAGATAGACAACGTAACTGGATTATGGGATCGCCTCAGCGAAGAAGATCGCGACTGCTTTCACTTTGACATGAGCCAGCTAGATTGGGATCTCTTTCTACAGCACTACTTCCGCGGCATTCGGCAGTATCTGCTCAATGACCCACTAGAAACCATACCAGAAGCGCTAGTTCGATGGAACAGGTAAAATAAACACTTTTCTACAAAATTTTCAACTTAACAGATTATAATTTATTGTTTGACGTCATCTGCTCGCGTCATAACATCCCATTGACCGATTGGCGTCATTGAGTCGAAAACTCTGTTCATTTTATGATTCTGCATTCTCCAACTGGTTTTCAGATTTTCTTCTATTTAGTCTAAATTAGAGTTATATAGTATTTACATACTTGTTCTATTAATGACTCGAATAAAAACATTTACAGACTGTACTGGCTACATCAATTCATCAAGTTCATTGTATACGCCATTTGTCTGCGCATCTTGTGGATCTTCATCCCTGTCCATCTATTTACATCGAGTTAGGATTTCCACACCAGTCACAGTGGAACGCTGAAACGAAGGAAAAGTAGCCGACGATCGCGACGGTAGAATATTAAAGTTTGTGCTCAGTTTGGATCGACGTTACATCAATTTACAAAAAAAAAATTAATTAACAAAAAAATGGAAGCACGGTTATCAAATAAGTACATAGATTAAATGTCTACGAGCTCAACTGGCATTTAAATTAGAATTTATATTAGCATTTATTTTGCGTTTTTTTTTTTTGGAAATTTTGCGTTTTATTCTGTTTTTACTTTTTGGTTTGTACTTAAAATAGCATGCAGGCTCTAATTGCTGATTCATTTAAAAGGGGCGCTAATTACTCTAATCGGACATCTTAAAGGGCTTTAATTAGCTGATCAAATGCGGAAACATCCAATAGCTCACGTCAGTGTTTCTGAAAATGTTTTTTTTTTTATTACTTATTTATTTGTCTATTTATGTTTTTGGGTAGCAACTAGTTATGTATATAAACTTTAGTTTGTAGCATGTAAGGAAATTTGTTGAAATATATGCAATATTCAATGTTAGTATATTTTGTATGTGATTATGGTATTAATAAAAAATATTTCAAATTCAAATATTGTAACTTCAATATCAAAATCGATTTGCGTACCAAGACCAACTTATCGTTTTTGTACTACTTTTTCTTTAAGATTTTTTAAAAGGAACCAAGCAGTTTTTGTATACAGACTTTCTTATCACGGATTATTCAAGATCAAACCACTACTGATAAAAATACATCCCACTAAATGTATAATAAATAAAACAAAACAAAGGTATCTATTTTTCTACAATGATGTGCCTGGATTTTACAATACAACCAATAAAATTAGAACTGGTAAACCGATAAGTAAAGATTTGTTTTTATAGCATCGGTGAGAAGAAACATTTTGTAAAATATTATAATTAAAAATAATATAAAATGCTCCTTTGACATTGTGAAAAATTGCACGATTAATAGTTTACGTAGATATGGCATGAAAACTTTACTTAAATTATATGGAAGATCTTAATTATTTTATTTATCTAAATTATTTTGAATGAATAAAATTTCAAATACTTTCAGGGATGAACGGAAATTCAAATGAGAATTGTTGAGAAGTAATTACAACAAAATATGCATTAAATGCAATATGAATCATCACAAGCGCAGACGAATTACATCCGCATAGACCATGCATGGTACAGGATTGGTAATGACGTTACTTAAATGTAACTGAGAGGCAGCCGCCGCAACGAAATGCTCATGCGCTTGCAATTAGCCAAAAAATTCATATAATAAGCCGCCAAGGATGCTGACTATCACAACAGTTTTTGTTGAATGCGTCAGAGTCACAAGGTCTTTTGTAAAATGCATTCAATAAAATAATGTCGAGCTCATATAGAACACTGACCGAACTGGTTAGACGTGCATGATGAATTGTTGCAGTTTTCGCGCGAATCAGCGAAACGGTAATATGAGTTGAATGCGCGAGTGCGAAACCTACGCGCTACATGCACGAATAAACGCGGAAGCGGAGAGTTTAAAGTTTAAAAGAACATCTTAAATGAATTTCCAAGATGTTGATTGTTATCATTTGTCAAGGAATCCAAATACAATAGTGCAAATAATCTTTGCACAAAAAGCTAATTTTTAGGTAAATATACAAATTACTAAGATCGTGTCACGACGTTGATTTGTACGTTATTATGCCATCGAATTATCAAGCTGAAGCAAATTGCAATTTCACTTGTAGTTTGACAAACATTTACTTACTAAGTTATTAAATTGACATACAAACCGCAAGGTTATCACTTATGAATTGTTTGCTAATCCTGGCAGAAATGTGCGGTTGGCTGAGACGACCATTTTCGGCATTGTTTATCGGTTAGTACACGATCGAACTCGACAAACACAAGTTCTTTTTTTCGATTTTTTTTTTTTTGATTCATCTCGGTGCATGGTCATCATCGACGCGAAAAAAATCCGTATCAAAAAATTCCATTTTTTACTAAAAATTTCTGTTTACATTGCGACAAGCACACATGAGTAAAGTCCACCATTGACGTCAAACTCACGTCAGATAAACAAGTCTTGTGTGGAGCCTAACAATTTGAATGTATTTTATGTATGCCATGTTCAGCCAAGAACTTTTATCGCGAGTACTTGAAGACCCGTTCTGCGGGAAATGATGTTCAAAGACCTGAGCGCCTGCGCAAACAGAACGCTCGACAGCACAACTATTTCTTGTGGTCAGGTTTGTCCACAGTGACTAATTAAACATTTACTTTAGTCTACATTGAAACGGTATACAAAGGATGCATAGGCGGATTTCTTAACCTCACCAGGAAGTGGGTTAATGTCTTAAATATAGTTTTAAAGCTGAAAATTGCTTCAATGTCAAGATCGTATTATTAGGTTCGCGGTCAACCGATTAATTTATGCGTACACATGGGCTGCTAAATGCCCTACCGATAACTCGTCTTTGGACAAATGTTATGGTGCTCATGATATTTTGATATTACGCAACTGTATTTCCATAAAATAAATAAATCTTCAACAAAACCGACAAATAATTCGGTGATGATCGTCGTTTGAACACAAAAGATATAGTTGGGAGGATGTATAGTTGTCACTGTCTCTACACAAATTCAGACACGGCGTCTTAGATATTAAAAGCGTTGACCATCAGATCAGATCATCCGTCGATCGTAGCCGGGCTATTGAGCGCTTGATTGCATTGACAATCCCCTACTACCTGATGGCGCGACGCGTCGGGGCGGCTGGGATGGGTGGTTTTGTATGTATTCAGTTTAAACTCGTATGCCCCCACGCACACAAGCGTATGCAACGCTCCAACGTGATGCGACGCGACAGAGAGAACTGCTTAAGAACGGAATATATTGGAAGCCATGGGACCATTCAAGGTGTCTGGATGAATATTCATTTGCCAAATCACTGAGATTATATAAAAACATTCAGCACACTTTTTGGTAGGCTCAGTGCCAGTTCTGACTGCAACAAGCAAACATTTACTTAAGTTTAGAGTTTTTCACGCGTGCGTGTCGAGCTGATTGGCGGTAGTTTATTTATTAATGATTTACCCTTAACGGTTTTACCAAAACACAAAAAAAAAGAGCAAAACAAATTTTACATTGATGCAAAGTGGAGTTTGAGTGAAGTGACAATTAATAGTGATTAGAAAAAAATATTTTTTTTTGGATTATCGCCAGGATATAAATTCTGCTATTACAGGTATAATTTTGTGAATTTCTTATGAAATCGGTAAACTAAGTGCAAACAAAAAGAATAGTAAAAAATTGCATGCAAAAAAAAAATCTTTGCGTCTGACAATTTAGCCTTAATGGCAAGGGCCGAGCCAAGTGAACGTTCGGTTTTACCGTTCATGTTTTATCTACCCTCCACGGCAAATTTGTTGTCATTGTTTATGTGTTGTTTTTATAAACTTTAATTGAGTGCAGTCCAAACTGCACTCAAGAGTCATGGACACCATGCTGTTTTCTTGTACTTGAAAAGTTGTTTGGTTCGATTTTTATTAACAAATAGTGCAATTTAAGATTAAGTCTTTTTAAACATGCGGTTTTCATTTAAGGTATATTAGAACTCGGTAAAGCAACGAGATGGCAATAGAAGTGGAGCATCCCAACCTTTTCGAACGGGTTCCGAAGTTACCAAAAGGTGAGGCTAATAAACATAACTAATTTTTCTATTAGTCACAATGTATAAATACGTAGAAAATAAAAACCTTCTACAAATCAAAAAATTCTATTAAAACGCTCACAAGTCATAGTCTATGTTCGTTTTGCGACACAAATGAAAATACCACGACATGGTCACCATCAAGGTTGCGGTCAAGTGGCTATTCTCACACATTATGCAGTTGCTAAGCTGCGCGCTACTATAGTGATCTTGATCGATATTCTAGGTAAACATATTGATGCGATCATACTTGAATCCAACAATGTTGCAAGTTATTGGCAATTGTGTAAATGCATTCCTCCTCCACAAGAATCAAAAATGTATTTTATATTTCTATCAATTTGTTGGTAAATGCCCATAATATGCGACGCCATCAAGGCTGCGCACCAGGTTAGATTTGTACATTCCATGCGAGATAGGACGCTTCCTACACTTTCGATTTTTAAGGAGCATATCAAGGTGAAGACTGATGACTAGAATTTTACGCAAGAAAGTGAAAGGAACCATTTACCTTGCAATTTTCAAGAAACTGTGTGTCTCAGCCTCTACTTAAAAATTCAATATCATACCAGGTTATTGTCCACTCGGATGTGGTTTACCTAATCTCGTTATTGCCAGTAAATTATCTGTATTTCAGATTCACTTCCTTCGCCAAAACATGACGATACTCAATGTTGATTCCAACGATTCTGAAATGCTCGAAATCTCACATGGCCGTAACAATTAAACGATGTATTTACTCAATTATAGCTTGCCTGGCAATTGACAAGTATTTGTTATCGCGATCCCTGCCAATTGCATCACACAATTTCACTCTTTTGACGCTAAATCGCAACAGCTAGTACACTTTCCATTAAATATCTAAGAAGACATAGCTGGCCCTTAGTAGCAATCGAGTTTAAAAACCTATTAAAAGATATTAAATCAATCATATCGCTATTTGGACGAAGGTTTTCTGAATACTTTTGAGGAGTGCATCATCTTCACATGTGAAATGTTCTCGCATGACTTTGGACTTTGGACTTTATATGCTTCGCATTGTCACATGGCCAACTCGGAAACATTAATTATGCTTATAAACTTCCCAAATTCCGAGATTTCGAAATCAATGAACGGCCATCACGGGTGTGGCAATGGAATTTTAAGATTTGGTTGATACATCTTGGAGCACATTTGAATATGACGCAATATTACAATAACAACGGAAAGCATCCAGAGCCCAGATTGTTGTTGTCAAAATATTGTTGTGCCTGCGCTGATATACAGTTTCGTCTTTGTTATGTATTCTATTTTGGAAGTTGGAGATGTGATAAACGTGTCCCATGTGAAATGACTCTTCAGTAGAAAGATTGCAATGTCATCAATGTTCTTGCATAATTAAGTAAAGACATTTTTTTTTTAATGTGATTTTAATATATATTTTTACAGACGTCACACCAATTCAGTCGTTTTACAAAAACCAGTCTGTGTTCCTGACGGGTGGAACAGGTTTTCTGGGAAAAGGCAAGCGTTTCCAAAAATTCTAAATGAATTTTTTCTGTTCACCTAAAAGGTTTTTTACTTATTCGCACGTTTACACTTTTACAGCTATCATTGAGAAGCTGCTGCGATCTTGCGACATCAAAAACATATATATTTTGATAAGAAGCAAAAAGGGCAAGGAAGTCGACAGTCGATTGGATGAGCTGTTTAAGGATGTGTTCTTCGAGCGCCTGCACGCTGATCGACCAGATTTCAAATCGAAAATCATCGGCGTCACTGGTGACTGCATGCTGCCCGAGTTGGGCATCAGCGAAATAGACCGCGAAACACTTAAAGCCAACGTCAATGTTGTTATTCATGCTGCCGCGACCATCCGTTTTGATGAGAAATTGAAGCTGGCGCTGTCAATTAATGTAGTCGGCACTCGAGAGATTTTACAGCTGTCAAGGGAGCTCTCCAATCTAAAGGCTGTGGTTCACGTGTCCACTGCATACGCCAACTGCAATCGTCCAGACATTGACGAAAAGTTCTATCCGACTAGTCTATCCAGCGAGAATGCTATTAAATTGGGAGAATGCTTGGATGAGAAGACAATGGACGCCATTACCCCTGAGTAAGTGGTTTATATTTTATTTTGTGAATAACCTCATCAGTCATAAATCTCCATCTGAAAGGCTTATCAAGGAATATCCGAACACTTACACATTCACCAAGGCGCTGGCTGAGGACTTTGTCAAAAAGAACAGCAAAGGCTTGCCCATAGCAGTCTACCGTCCCGCTATCGGTGAGTCGACGCATATCTAAGAATTTTACAGAATTTCGGTAACCTTGACAATTTCGTAGTCATCACAACACTTCGGGAACCCGTCTCTGGATGGACTGACAACATGTACGGGCCCACAGGAATTGTGGTTGGCTGCGGTGCGGGTTTGCTGCGTGTGTTTTATTGTCGTCAGGAAAACTATGCCGAAATCGTGCCCGTGGACATGGTTGTCAACTCCATACTGGCGTGCGCTTGGGACGTTGCCACAAGTCACTACGAAGAGCCGCCAGTTTTCAACTTTGTCACCGACGAAACCAATAAACTTACATGGGAGAACTATTGTAGCATCAGCATCCGTCATGGCAATAGATTCCCGATTCGCAAAGTGCTCTGGTACTATCGTTTTCACATGGTTTCCTCTAAATTTTGGCTGGTTCTGTTGACATTCTTGTATCACACAATTCCAGCAATGTTCGCCGATACTTGTCTGTTTCTTATCGGAAAGAAGCCAAAGTGAGTTTATTTCACATTTAAACCTTATAATTTAACTAACCTGATAACTTCCAGAATGATGCAGATTTATAGGAAGATGAACAAGTTTTGCGAAGTGATTTACTATTTTACGCATGGCCAATGGGTTTTCGGAAGCAACAACACGAAAAATCTGTGGAAAAAGCTTAGTCCTGAAGACAAGGATTTGTTCTTCTTTGATATGGCCAGCCTGGATTGGGACAATTTACTTCTTTTTAGTATCTATGGCGTGCGATGCTTTGTGTTGAAAGAAGATCCCGCAGGAATTCCTGCGGCAATTGTCCAGCGAAGGAGGCAAGTTATTTGTTTGAGTAAAAATCCTTAGCCAATGTTCTAAGTCATCTTTTTTTTACAGGTTAATGGTGCTCCATTTTGCAACCGTGTATTCGATTTATGCACTGATCGTTTACTTGTTTTATGTGATCTTAACGAAATTCTTTTTATAACAAATGTCTTATTACCTATACATATTATTAGAATAGATTAATCTAGATTTTATGGTTATCAGAAAACACAATTGTAAATAGAACTAAAAAAATAAAAAACGTTTTTTTGTAAAAATATACAGTTTCCGTTTTCTTCCTTTTTTACTTTTTTTACTACCAAGCATATTATATTTATGCATATAAGATTTTTGGGGGAGCATATATAATCTTGTTATCCGACTATTTTGACAGAAAATTCTAAACCGATGAGGAAATGCGTTTTGACACTCGCTAGCCCCAAAAAAGAGTTTGAGGAAAAATGTGTGGTTCAAAATGTATATGTCTAAACGTTCCAAAAAAACAAGCGGCAGGGAGAGCCGGCGCAATAGTTATTTACGTACAAAACTAGATGTATCCGTCAGCAAAGGAATTTAACCGAAAAGTAATATTTTTTACATGTAGCAGAAAAAACTCTATTTTCTAATCAAAATCGTTTTTTGACCTTGACACATTCAGCAAAGTTGTTAGTCTAAATAGGACCTTTATTAATGTAGAAGAAACCTTTTTATATAAATAAAAAAATTAAAAGTATTTAATAACTATTTGGATTATTATTAGGAAAAAAAAACAAAATCAATTACACATGCGTTGTTTCCAAATCAGTAAAACGGCCATAACTCCTCAAGGGGGACCTAGAGGTATAAGGTTATTATACTTTTTATGACCGCTAATTTATGCTTTACAAAGTGTAACAAATAAAACTTTGAATACTCTTGAATATCGTAACTTTTTGTTAGTTTTGTTGAAAATTAAAAATAGGCTAGTTACTGAAAATTGATTTAATAGTAATTAACAAAAAAAATTTGAGCAAAATGAAATCGAGTTTTTCTTACAAAGCGGTTTTTGACCTCGAAAAGTTATGTTAATGACCTTAATATATTTTATAAAATTGTTTGCCTTGCTGAGTTCTGTAATTTTGTAATACATTATTATACCATAATGATAAAGGGCTTCGAGTTATAATCATGTAAAAAAAGACCAAAAAAATTGTTTTTTTTTTTTAGGTTAGTATAACTCAAAAACGGCTCATAGAACGCCTTCTATTTTTTTTTTGACAAAATACGCGTAATTGATTGATTAAAAAAAATGTAGGATGAATTTTAGAGAAAATTGTTTTTTTTTTAGACTTTAACTTTAACAAAAAAAAAAAGAAAAAAAAGTATACGTTTATAAATGGCTTCCTACATTTCATGCTAAAATTTGGTTAACTTTGGAAGAGCCGTTTAGGTGCTATGGCCAAAACGAACGTACGTCCGGTACCGACTACTGACATACATTTTTGGTCGCACAGACATTTTTTCTCGACCACTTTTTTGGGTTCAGGGGGTGTCAAAACTTGTTACCGCATCATAAGATATTTTTTGTCAAAAAACTCGGATATCAAGAGTGGAGAGTGGATATACAACCTCATATGGTTTTTTTGAAAAAAAAACCCGATCTGCTTGGTACGTATGGTATATAACTAAAAACACACGTCAGGAAGAGCCGGCGCGGCGCGGCGCGGCGTCATAGTGGGCGAAAACTTAATTTCGCAATCTTTGGTCTGTAACTTTTGAACTAAATGACCGAATTAAACAATTATATAAAAAAAAATATTACTATTATACAAATATTGGAATAAAAAGCCTGATAAATTCTCCACATAAAATTTATTATTAATTTTTTTAATATGAAACAGGGTGATTTAAAATAATTTATTAAAGTTCAATTTTAATTTAATTTAAAAAAATTATGAAATAAAAAAAATCCTTTAAAATGATCATTACTTAAATTAAATAAAAAATGTAAAAAAATTCAATAAATAATGGTTCTGTTTGGTTACAGAGTTGATTGCAATGAAATATAAATATAATAAATAAATGTAAATAATGAAATTATACTAAACACAAATGCAGGTAAAAAAGGGGAGATCATTAAAAGTATTTAATAACTATTTGGATTATTATTATTAGAAAAAAAAAAAACAAAATCAATTACACATGCGCTGTTTCCAAATCAGTAAAACGGCCATAACTCCTCAAGGGGGACCTAGAGGTATAAGGTCATTATACTTTTTATGACCGCTAATTTATGCTTTACAAAGTATAACAAACAAAACTTTGAATACTCTTGAATATCGTAACTTTTTGTTAGTTTTGTTGAAAAAAAAGTTAAAATAGGCTAGTTACTGAAAATTGATTTAATATGTAATTACAAAAAAAAAATTAAGCAAAATGAAATTTTAAATCTTCAACCTTTCAGAAAATTATAAAAGTTTGAGAATCGCGTAAGTAATAACGAAAAAAATACAATTTTAAGGTTAACGGAAAGACTTAAAGAATTTTCAAAACGCTATTCTCTAATTAGAAAAACAGCTATAATTTCCAAAGGAAGACGCAGAGATATAAGGTTCTTCAACGTTTTATGACCGCTAATATGACCTCTACAGAGAATAGTAAACCAAACTTTGAATACGTCTGAATATCGTGACTCCTGTAATTTTCTGAAAAAAAGCACGTCAAAATAGGCTAGTTACTAAAAATTCAATTAAATATGTAATAAAAAAAAACAAATTTGTTAAAATGAAATCATCAATCATTTTAAAAGTTTGAAAATCGAGTAAATAATAACGAATAAATACAAGTCAAAAGTCAACGGAAACTGAAAATTACTTAAAATAATTTATTTTTATACTTTTTCTTTTTATTTATAAAAATTCAAGCATTTTAAAACTATATCTCATCAATTAAAATATTATATCAAACATTGTTTTTTCTCTCAAATGATTGCGTTTTTACACTAGCACAGCGCAAGATTTCATATACCATATATAATTATGATATAATACATATATCTTGAAAACGGCTACGACGATTTGCTTAATTTTAATTTTTTTATGGTATCAAAACGTGTTTCTTCATCATCAGATTTTTTGTCCAAATCCTTGGATAACAAGAATACATATACTCCCACATATCATTTTTTGATAAATAAAAGTCCGATCTGGTTGGTACGTGTATATAACTAAAAACAATTACTTTTTGGGTTATAAAATATGAACGGCTGATATTTGGAACAAGTGACATATGTTAAAAGACAGAAAGAATGTTTTTTCGCACTAGTAAAAATCAAGAAAATTATCGTAGCCGTTTTCGAGATAGTTTAAGTAAAACCAAGTTTTTCGTCAAACTAAAATATAACTTGACTTTTTAGGTTATGAATGGCTGAAATTTGGAATATGTGACATATGTTATGTCATAAGACTCGTAAAATAAAGTTGTTTAACATAAGTAAACATTAATAACATCTTCGGAGCCGTTTTCGAGATAGCTCAAAATATAGTTTTTCGTCAATAACTTGCCCTAGATGATACAAAAAACATTTTTTGTTTTCAAATCACGAGTTATTTCGCGCATTTTAACTTTTTTAACTGACAAAACACCAATTCAACAATAAATTAGTGCAAATAATTAAGTTTTGTACATTCGCGATTTTTTCGCGGACACGAAATTTATCACAATCGCTAGACTTTTTAACATTTTTGGATTCTGATATAAATTTTCTACATTACTAGTTGACCCGGCAAACTTCGTATCGCATAAAAATCAATTAAGTTCGTGTTACCTATTTTTTTATTTTGTTATATTGATTATGTGATTAAAAAGTAGATTTTAGATGAATGCATATCGTTATTAACTTATTTAGCTGCCTTTATCAACCCCTTCAGCTTCGATTCAGTGCACAAAAAGCTGGGATGGATTGTGTGGTCTCCGCCGTCGTGAATGACTTGTAGAAGTAAAAGTAAGGCATAAAGATAAAAATAAAAATTAGTTAAAAAATAGCAGAAACAATTTATAATGAAAAAGGGAAGTAACAAGTTTAAAAAACATGTGGCAGGGAGGGCCGGCGCAATAGTTATATATGTACAACACCTAAATGTATTCTTAAGCATTACATGTAGCAGAAAAAACTCTATTTTCAACTCAAAATCGTTGTTTGACCTTGAAGAAATTGTTTTTCGACCTAGGCACATTCGGCAAAGTTGTTAGTCTCAATAATATCTAGAAGAAGAAATAATTGTCGAAAAATAAACGGTTTTATGTATAGCAGAGCAAAACCTCTTTATATAAAAAAAAAACGTCTGTACGTAAGTTCGTTTTAGCCATAGTTCCTAAACTGCTTGACTTGAATTCCATTTATAAAAAAACCCATTTTTAATTTTTTTTTTAATTTTTTTTTTTGGGAAAGTCAAAGTCAAAAAAACTTCTTTTATTTCTCATCTGTCAATTATCGTCTTTCTATGAATTATAACTCACTAACAGATGGATTGATTAAAACCAATTTTTAATATATGTTATTGTTGGTATTTCCTTAATGTTTATAAGCTGTCAATTAGGCATTATTTCCCAAAAATAGAGGGCATTCTATGAGTCGTTTTTGAGATATAACCTAAAAAACAGACGGCTGCGCCGATTAAATGGTATTTTTATATTTAATTTATTTTCCAAACATGAAATCATGTGAAAAAAATCTTTCGCCACTTGCAGATCCAAACATTAACTGTAGGAATCCTTTGAATCCTACCTTCTTATTTTTTTAAGAAAAGTTTGTCTGATTGACAAAATTCACCTCACTATGAATTTTTTCAGAGTTATTGCTCTTAACAGAAAAACAGAAATGCCTAAGACAATAAATTTGGCTCGCACATGCCGGTAATTTATATATAAAATCAAGCAATATATATATGTAGTTGTCATTGGAAAAAATAGTATTTATAATCGCGATTATAGGAATTAAGGATATTAAACTTTGGGACAATATATAATAAAGAAATAGTAATATTATTATTGTTAAAGAAACTATTACAATTTAATCAGAATATAATAGTTTATCCTCAAATTTCAATCGGCATATGTGAAAATGCTGTCAGTTCGCAATCGTATGCTGGGGTCCACATCTTTATTGCGACGTATTTGCCAAAACCAAATTCATCGTAATCTATCAAGTGGTGAGTAAATAATAAGAAATAATGTGAAATTGAACGATTGCCACATACATGAGTTGCCTTTTAAGGTTTAACACAAAGTCAATACAAATTATTGAGAACAAAATTCTGGTGTATCATTTGTAGAAGCGTTCAACATCAAGGACGATGTCGGAAAAGGAAGACCATTATACATGGATGCCCAAGCCACAACGCCTATGGATCCACGTGTTTTAGACGCTATGTTGCCCTACATGACATCATATTATGGCAATCCACACTCTCGAACACACACATATGGCTGGGAGACCGAAGCTGCCGTTGAAACCGCTCGAAAGCAGGTAGCCGATTTGATAAATGCTGATCCAAAAGAAATTATCTTCACATCAGGAGCAACGGAATCCAATAATATATCCATTAAAGGCGTCGCCAGATTCTATGGCACTAAGAAACGTCACATCATAACCACTCAAACCGAGCATAAATGCGTCTTGGACTCGTGTCGAGCATTGGAAGGTGAAGGATTTACAGTAACTTACCTCCCAGTTCAGTCCAATGGTATAATCTGCTTGGATGAGTTCCGCAATGCTATTTCGCCGGAGACTACGCTCGTTTCTATTATGACCGTAAACAATGAAATTGGAGTAAAACAACCAATTTCTGAAATTGGTTCGATTTGCCGCAAAAACAAAATCTTCTTCCACACCGACGCCGCACAAGCTGTGGGTAAGATACCCATCGACGTGAACGCCATGAACATTGATTTGCTGTCAATATCCGGACACAAACTGTATGGTCCCAAAGGCGTCGGTGCTTTGTACGTGCGTCGCCGACCGCGTGTTCGCTTAGAGCCGATCCAATCCGGTGGTGGGCAAGAGCGCGGCCTTCGCAGTGGCACTGTGCCAGCGCCACTGGCAGTCGGTCTGGGCGAGGCGTGCGCAATTTCGAATAGTGAATTAGAGTACGACCACAAGTGGGTGCAATATCTGTCGAGTCGCCTCATAAAACGTCTCACAGACTCGCTGCCGCAAGTTCTCCGCAATGGCGATGACACCCAGACGTATCCGGGCTGTGTGAATTTGTCGTTTGCCTTTGTGGAGGGCGAGTCATTGTTGATGGCCCTGAAAGATATCGCTCTGTCAAGTGGTTCCGCCTGCACTTCAGCCTCCTTGGAGCCGAGCTATGTACTGAGGGCCTGCGGTGCTGATGAGGATTTGGCACACAGTTCTATCCGCTTTGGAATCGGACGGTTCACGACAATCGACGAAATCGACTACACAGCTGATAAATGCATTAAACATGTGGAACGCCTTAGGGAAATGTCACCTCTGTGGGAAATGGTGCAGGAGGGAATCGATATCAAAACCATCAAATGGTCCCAACATTAAAATCCTTCACAGTTTTCTTGTACTTCACAGTTAATATCTAATTTACTATACTACTCCTACTGTAGAATTCGACAAATTAATTTGTGTAATAAAATAATCAAACATTTAATTTTGTTAAAATGTATGCTTTATTTCCATTCATATTTTTATTATTAATTTTCGGAAAAAACTTCATAAAATCTGTTTTTTTTTATGAGTAATTTTAGTTTTTGAGGAACAGTGAGACTGCTGCCTCTTCATTTAAAATTTATTCGAAGAAGACGATATTTGGAGGTACACAAACGCTATCCCTGTCCGTCAAGTGCTATGATTCGTGGTAAAACCAAATAATATTTACTCATAATATTATTTCCTAAAACTTCCAATTTTGTTTTTTATTTTTTGTTTTGCATGCTGATAAAATATCAATGTATCGCAAAATCTACGGAAACCAGTTTAATACCGATTTTATTTCGCTCGCGACAGACAAGTGACTATCTCTTTATAAAGATGAAAACTTTCTGTGTGAGTGACGAAATTTTTTATGGAGTAAAAAACTTAAATTAAACTCTTATGAAAAAAGCAATATATTTTATAAATGAAATTTCAATTAAAAAATTTCAATCAAATCTGAAAAAATACTGTAAAGAAAATTTGTTACAACCCTGCCTGGCAGTAGTCAACCGCAACAATATATAAATTGTAAACGGAAAGCCAATTATATGGGTATAGATTTTATAGTCGTTTGCGGTTCAAACGTCCTCAGTCCCCACCAGTCTGTGAAACACGAGCCACTGGCATTCGAATTACGAATATCAATTCAGCCATCGCCCTTTGGCATCTTCGGCTTGTACAATTTTGTTTGTCTAATTTCTAAATTCCTAGCTTGTACCAAGTTATTAGTGTAATTAGAATAATTTTCGAAGGCCACCCACCAACTGCAAGTAAGTGGAAGTCGTGTGAGCAATGGAAAATCGTTGTGCAAGAAATGCTGGTGGAAAAAATGAATTAAGAAAAAAAAAAAAAGGAGTATAAAAAGAAAACGCAGCACAGCGACGGAGCGCAAGATAGTGCGGTCGGGCTACACACACAGCCGCGCGTCGCGTTTTCATTGGCAATACGTGCGACGACGCGCGCCAGTGTGTGTGCGTGTGCATGAGTGTGCTTAAACTCTTCTGCTTTTCAATTTTTTTTTTCAATAAAATGATATGGAAATCAGGATTTTTGAGTTTTGACAGCAGATTGAATTCGATTCAACGCTGCTGAGTGCCGAGTGGTGTGACTAGTGACGAGTGAGTACTGCTGCCGCTGCCGCTGGCTACCTCAATTGGTTGTGTGACGATAAATCCGCTTGATTAAGTGGCCTGATTGGTGTGTGCCATACAAAAGAATGGTGATTGTGAATTGTAATCGCATTGGCCGTTGATAATCAATCGCTGCAATTCCAATTTCCATTGTCGTCGGCCGCTGGGCCGTTTCGTTGTAGTCGCGCGCGCTGCCGTTTCGCGTAAATGAGTCGGGCTTCGCCCAGTCATGGTCGGCAGTTGGTCTGCGTGTGCCTTTTTTAGTGCCCATGAATGAGTCAATTACCTTTTGCATACGCCTATTGTCTCATGACTGATGACTGGATGAGTAAATCGCGTAAATTTCAATTTTCCACCGCCTTTCGATTTGGCTTCTTGCGTTTTCCTTTTGCTTAAGTGCTTAAATGTCGTTTCTTTTCTGCTTGTTGGTCGTTTTGTGTAACATTTCCCATACTAAAATTCGATTTGGTGAATTTCGTGACCGCACACACACAAAACTTATTTACCAAGAAAACAACCCCAGTCGTCACTAGTTCTGTGCCGTTTCATATCAATCAAAAATAGATGTTTAAAATATCGACCAATTGTGACTGGCTAATTATGTTTGATTTGTTTTAGAGATTAATTCACCAGCCAGATATCATTTGCTCCGTGCTTCCATCAAAACACAAGCATTGTACCGCCACGAGAACAGCCCAGCCCTCATCACGCTTAATTCACCTGTTGGAGAACACTAATCACCAGCGCATTTCACTGTAACTTATTGGCTTTATCTTAGATAGGAACCAACCAATTAATTGCCGCATCTCGACGACGAGTGTGCGTCTTTGTCGTGTGTTTTGTGTGAGTGTGTTAAAGTGCGCCTTCGCCATTTGGGAGTTTTTTTTTTTTGGTGGTTTTCGTTGCGTTTTTTTGATTTCAATTTGCGTTGATTGATTTATCGTGGAGTTGTGGAGTTGTGTCTTACCAGCTAGTGATTCATTCAGTGTTCATAAAAGCGATCAACAATTAAGATGCGCGAATACAAAATTGTTGTGTTGGGAAGCGGAGGCGTTGGTAAATCAGCTTTAACGGTACAGTTTGTTCAAGTGAGTATCGAATGGCGAGGCGTGTCGGCTCGCAAACACCCACTTACTAATGTTTCTGTCAACTAACAGGGAATTTTCGTGGAGAAATACGATCCCACGATAGAAGACAGCTACCGGAAACAAGTGGAAGTGGACGGACAACAATGCATGCTGGAGATTTTAGATACAGCCGGAACGGTAAGAGAAAACTTATTCCATTAACCAACAGCACCTCATACAATTTCTTCATAATCGCAGGAACAATTCACAGCCATGCGTGATCTGTACATGAAGAATGGCCAAGGATTCGTTTTAGTGTACTCCATCACAGCCCAATCTACATTCAACGACTTGCAAGATCTAAGGGAACAAATTCTGAGAGTTAAAGTGAGTCTATTGGCAAATGTCGAATTCTTTATTGTATTTAATTCTACTAACTATTTCTGGCCGCGCATAATGTAAACACGTGAAGTTATTTGAATTGAGTCATTGCTTCTGTGCGCGCGTGCTATTTTCAGCATCTTATTGTTTGCTCGTTTCACAAAGAAACGTGTTGCCGATCTACCATGGTCCATGACAGGCTGCTTTTATTTAAATGTGTTTTTATGATTTCCTCTTGCTTTAGGACACTGACGACGTTCCAATGGTACTCGTGGGCAACAAATGTGATTTGGAGGATGAACGTGTCGTCGGCAAGGATTTGGGTAAAAGTCTGGCGAGTCAATTCAATTGTGCGTTTATGGAAACATCAGCCAAAGCCAAAATTAATGTAAATGATGTAAGTACAAACATTATTCAGCGTCTTATGTCGTTTGGCTCAGTGCGCTAATCATTTGTTTTGCAGATCTTCTACGATTTAGTTCGGCAAATCAATAAAAAATCACCGGAAAAGAAACAGAAACAAAAGAAAAAATCTCTTTGTGTACTTCTGTAAGCGTATATTATATAAATTATATATTTTCGTAAATGTTTCGTTCTTATTATTTAAAAAGAAAAAATGAAAAAAAGAAACAAAATGATATATTAAGTAAAAGAAGAAAAAATCAAGCAAAAATCCACAAATGCATTATGATAACGTAAATAAAGAGAAAAGCAGCAATGCTTAATAGCAAAAAAAAAAAAGTATTGAAACAGCAATTCCAATTATTTCTGTCAGCAAAAAATAAATACAACAAAATATAATGTCACCTTCAATGTTGTGCAACTAAATTTAAGAAAAATACAACATTTGAACAAAAGAATCACATTTACGAGAACAAACATATATGTATTTTATCAATCAAAAATGAATCTACAAATATTTCAATAACAAGAAAAAGATAACAGTTTTACAAGCAATAGATATATTAATAAAGGTAAACAATAAACATCATTCTAAACATGTAAATTCTAAACATAAAATTCAAAAATAAATGGTTAATAGACAAATCCATCTCAAGCTAAATTTATCGTAAATACAATTTTTGCAACTCTTAAAGAACTTAAAAAAAAACTCTGTCTTTGATTACGAGACAAAGATGTTAGTGTTTGCGATAAATGGTTTTGGCGACAAATTAGAAGGATGCAAAGATAAATGCAGTGAAAATCAAACAAAATAATTATACCTCAGCAAAAACCGTTCTGTCCCCCTCTCCCCAAACACACACACACATAACAAATGAATGATGGGAACATTCGCGTTCTACTAACAACTTTGACATCGTTGTGTTTGAATTTATTGTAACAAACATTTCTTTTCCATTCATACTAACGTGATTGTGAGTCTGGAGACTGTGTGGTCTTCGCTTTGCATTTGTTTTTTTTGTCGTTTTGTAGAACTTAACTCGTTTCGTTCGTTTGTTGAGAATAAATGAAAAGCAATAAGTAAATTAATAAATTGACATTGTTGATAATATATCTCGTAATGATTAACATAAAATTTGGGACTGCTAAATAGAAATAAAATGTAAAAAAATGAAGATGAAAAAACACTTATTATTATGGAAAAATAGATAGTAAAACAGTTAAAAGTTTAATGAGAAAGAAAACATTACAGCATAATAATCAGACAAACACTTTTATGTCGCCATCATTTTATAACTTGGCGACGAATTTGTATCAATAATAATAAACAATTATTGTCTTTACACAAGTATATAAACCAACTAGATGTAAATATAAAATGAAATTAGTATGAAAAGAACAAAAAAAAAACAACAAAAACAAAAACCAACTATCGGAACATTGTTAGCGTACTGAAAGGGCTGCAAAAGCACTTTGTTTTCTATATAAAGCTCGACAACTCAGTCAGGAGCAGCTGCGTTAAAAACAAAAAAAAAAACAGAACAAAAAATGGATGGAAAACAACTAAAACGAATGTGGAGACCAAATTCCTATTATTTTACGGTGACTTATTTTTGTTAAAAAAAAAATCAGCCGGGAAGGTGATGCGAAAGATGTGTTACCTTCTTGGCACTTGATGTCCTTCCACGGAATCGTAATTGTTAACTGAATGTTTTATTAAGTATTTCTATATGTATTTTACAATAAATGTCATCTGGCACAAAAAAAAAGCAAAATAGTAACGGAAATGAGGGGACGGGATAGTAAACTCAAAACAATTAAGGCTTACAGAAACAAAACCGCCTTTGAGACAGTTTAGAAGACAGTTTTTACTGGATGACACACAAATTACTACATATGTATAATTATTTTACAAATTGTAATCTTTTTGTATTTATTAATTAATTATGATATATATTATACGTTGGTGTTGTATTATACGATAACATATAAGTCTCCATGTAACATTTCATCACTCAACTCAAACACATATTCCCAGCCAACACAAATGATAAACATTTTACGAAACTACGTCAATGGTTAAACTCAGACCTATCGAAAATGCTTCTAATTTTGAACAAAACATTCGCTACAGCTCCTTAATAATTAATGTTGTTATCTATTTTTTACGATTTCACATTTATAGCCTTATTCTACGTTGTAACATGAAATTTCTAGTTTGCTATGCGACTTTTTAGAAATGTAATTACGAAAAGTTATGTGAGAATTATGTATGCAGCAGTGTTAACGATGCCAAATTAGTGTATGAAAATAAATGAAAAAGCCAAAAAAACGATATCGGTCAGTTACATTTTTAAACTAGTTTTGGGTTGGCGTTCTTCTGTCCGTTATATTTGTACGATTTAATACCATTTAATTCGTCTTTATAGTAGTAACAGAATGTGGCGTTCAAAATTAGGTCTCAGTCGCCATTCATCCGATCCGCTTCCATACTCCTTCTCATATCCATTCACCATTTTTTTGCTATTGTTCTATTGTAATGAGCATATTCATATTATATTGTTGTTCATAAAAAAAAATTATAAAAACAAAGTTATTTAACTAAGCCGCATCAAAACCGATGTAAAATGGCAACTGGGTGCAAAGTATTTTAATGTTTTTAACATTCCTCTCAACTTACAGGAAGTTTCGTGTTTTCCGTTGAAATGCCAACTTTTAATTCGCAAACAGTAAAATGTCTAAATGCTATTTTGTTATTGCTTCAAAAGAAATTGTTTTTTATCTAATTGGCATTCGCTTTAAGTATTAAGTGCAAAAGTATTTCAATTGTTACTATTTAGCTTCGTCTTAAGTTTTCTGATTAAACTGAAAAAAGGAAATAGCAAAACCATTGACTTGGCTAATTGAAACAGAAAACTGAAGTTTAATTATTGTTGATAAAGAAATCACAGTCGGCGAATTAAACGTTTGAGTAGCAACACAAATATAAGTTTTGTATTTTTTTAAATATTAAAAATAAACGTTTTCATCGTGTAGAACAAGTTTAAAAATAAAGAAATAGAGAAAATCTCAACAGAACTCATTCAATAGCTTGACGACAATGGGACAATCAATTTTGAAATAAATTAATAGCATACAAAACCTAATAAACACTGAAGACACTAAAAACCAATCATTTATTGCGGATCACATATACTGTAAAGAAAAAAAAACATTTATCCTATATTTTATTAATCGATTACTTTTCTATTTGTTTTGTATGTGAATCAATTTGAATAAATGTAAAACCAATTTCTTTGCCTCCGTTACAACTTTACCATAAAGAACCGTAAACTACTACAGTTTAGCTATTCGATGTTATATCTTTAAAAGACACATAAGAAAGGATGAATATTTACATGCATGTACATTGTATGCATATATACCAACCCATTATACACGATGTTAAATAAGACAGTATAAATGAACCATTTATTTGTTAAAAAGGTATCCGAAATATACATTTTAAAAAAACAATTATTTCACAAAATCAATGTCAAAATTGGTATAGCTTTTCAATTTTTAATCTAAACCACAATTTGTCCTGGACACCGACAATCCCTTTATAACATCAAGTACATTTTATCTCTCTTTAAGGGAAGTAAACATTTCACGACCAAATGTTTGTGAAAATTGGTAAAAAAAAAATTCAGTTACCGAGCTAATCTTGTTGCTTTCATTTCATTTTCAGTTAGTACTATCCTTCAAAGGGCAGCTGGTAAAATTTCATGAAATTCTATAGATTAATTTTTTTTTGATCTTGTAATAAAAAAAAAGTATTTTTCCTTCAAACGGGTGTCATTTCCACAATTTTTTAAATCGTACAAGACGCTCTAGATATTTCATTTTTCTGTGAGAGAAAAGTATTTTTGGATTTTTCAGATGACCCCTAATGGAGAACAAGTGCCCACCAACAGCATGGCTTTCCAAAAACATGGTCTCCTTAAAGACTTAATATCTCCGTCATTTTGATTTTTTTTAAATATTTTTTTTTCTTAAAAAATCAAAAGTTGCCGTTATATACATATTTAAAGTTTTGTCCTAACTTTTATAATGGCCCCACAATAAAAAATTGAATTTTATTCACGTTTTTTTTGACCCACATGGTGGTGTAAGCCCTTAAGAGTGACACTACTTTTTTATTTTCAAAATAATGGATCAACAAAAATTTCATGTTTTAACTTTACACTGCTTCTTGATGGGAAAAAATACTGTTCAAGCAAAGCAATGGCTTGAAAAGTGTTATGGGGACTCCGCACGATCAGAAACCACAAAAAACACGCGGCAGGGAGAGCCGGCGTAAGAGTTATATACGTCTAAAATCTAAATGCTACACCAAATGTTTCATTAAGCAAGGAAATATTTTTATTTTTATGCAGCTAAAATTTATATTATTTTTTACTAAAAGTCGTTTTTGACCTTGAAGAAATTGTTTTATGACCTTGAAACATTTAGCAAAGTTGTTGGTCTCAATAAGACCTTTAATA
>JANSTS010008472.1:40046-59901 GCA_026546915.1 Sylvicola fuscatus | reverse complement strand
AGTGCATTTACATGCACTTTCTATTCATTTTCTATACAAGAACTAATAAAAAAGTTAAATTAACTAAAATTTATAGACAAAAAAACAGAAAGTTTTGGAAAGCTTTGTCAATTATTTCATGAGATATGAGTCATTTTACACAAAATTTAAATAATATAATTTTCCAGACTTTATTTTGTAAAAGTGCAGAAAAAGGATGAGTGTTTATAGGAAAACATAATTATAAAAAAATATTTTATGTATTTTACATAAATATACGGGGAGAAAAAATCAAAACAATATTCAAATGTTATTGATATTTGAACCGCAATTGAGCCAAAACTAAAAATCTAGTCAAAAACATTAAATTACCTTAAGAACCGTTAATCTTTTTTTTCCAAAAAAAAAAAAAACGAAAAAAAAATTGAAAAATAAATCGGAAAATTTAAATAAACAATTTTTTTCCACACGCTAATGTCGTCTTATATCCACTGTACTGTTAGACTTTTTCTCATTCTGACTATGACAGTTTGTAGGCGAACGATAATACTTTAAGAAAAATCTAGTTTCAGAATTATTAAAATTAAAATAATTATAAGGTAAAAAAGGTCCCTATAGCCTAAAAAGAAAAATAGAGGACCTGAAATCGCAAAGAAAACTTCAAAAATTTCATATTATTACAATTTTAAAACGTATAATTTTATTTTTATATATTTTGTATCAATTAAATAATAATTAACATAAAAAAAACTTAATACATAATTTAAAAACGTTGACATACAAAGTGATTCAAAAAAGCGCATTTTCCGTTATGAAGAATTTTGAAAATTTCTCTCTCAAAACTAAAATTAAAGAGATAAATGGATTTGTTCAACCAGACACTCAGAATAGATGTTTTTGTTTTTGTTTTTTTTACTTTCTTTAGAAAAATAACTTACTACTGAAAATAAAATGAACAGTCACGCCTAAACTAAATAGACAAACAAACAGACAAAAAGAAACTGTTTGCCAACCAAATCGAGATATTTGTACAAATTTTGAATATTTACCCAGCCAAAAAAGGCCAAAGAAATCTTTACGACGACAATTCCTGCTATGACAATTTTTCAGCTTGACAAACTAATATTGACATAAGATTCTATTTTAAAACAATCCAAAAAATAAAAATAAAAATATTAAAACGTTTGAAATTGGCGCCTGATTTGTAACAACATTTGCTCACACCTAACCTCACTTTAATCGAAAATGCACACACAAATTTGCAGCAATTTAAATTTCGTAATTTGAATTTCCTTACATATTAAGCCTAACATTAAATTCCAGATGAAAATAAATTTAAATCACAAATAAATAAGGGTATACTAGTACTTTTCCTTCGCTCTTCATTAATTAATAATTTCGCTCTCTAATCGTCCTTTTTGTTTACAAATTGCAATTGATTGTTTTTTTTTCTAATTTTTGTTGTTGCTCTCATGTTTAATGCTTTTTTAAATGTTTTAACAGCTCATTTAACAGCTCTCATTTTGTTAAACTTTTTTTTTAATAAATGTAAATTTCCGTGTTTTTGTTTTTTTTTTTCATTTCTTCATCAGATAAATCGCAAAAATGTCACTCAATTTCAAAAATTCCGCTCACTTTTTAGATGATTCTTTATATTTGTTTAATTTATCAATAAAATTACATATTATTACATATTTACGCTGCATTTTATTCATAAAAAAATGTTGTTTTTTTAATGTTTTTTTTTTTCACTTTTTCTTCATATTTTAATTAATCAATAAATTTATTATATTTAATAAGAACTTTTTTGTTTTGCTTAATTAATTATGTACAATATATTTGAAGGAACCAAAATATGTTAAACGAATTTTTATTATGTACTATTTTTTATTTATTTATTTATTACTTGCTGTTCACCCCTCGTTGCTACATTTATGTTCATTTCATTTATTTATATCTTATTTTCTATAAATTTAATGCTTGAATTTAATCTATATATATATATATATATTATATATTAAGTTTAAACATGCAAGTATTTGTTGTTTTTTATAATTAAATGATTTTTTTTTATTTATGTTGACAGATCGACATTTCATGAAACAAAACGACAGCTTAAAAGAACAGTTTCAAATAACAGTTCTTTTTCGTTGTGAAAACGAATTTCCAGTATCAATCAGGTATTTTTTTACAGTGACAACACAAATCTGAATTTATGCAATTATTTTTTAATTTTAAAAACATTAATTTGTTTATTTAACCAAAGAAAAATTGACAAATTGTTTTAGATCAAATTGAATATTTCAAAAATTAAAAAGAATTTGCATAAAACCGAAAATTTATCATTCAATTGGCGTTAAATTAATTTGCATTTAGATGAATTAAAAGTAATTGATTTGTTTAAACATATTTATGCATGAAGATGAGTGGTGGTTGTAAGAATATAATGTTAGAATTTCTCAGAAATCGGAGGAATTTTTTTTTTTTTTGAATATTTTCTACTCGTCAACGAAAACAAAAATGCAAGCGTTTAGCTATTAATTTTAATTAAAAATAGAAAAATTAAGAGCCGCCTGTTCGTATAACCGGAGGAGTATGGAGGAATACGGTTTAAAGTAAGTCGATTAATATAAATATTCGTATATATTCACATTATGTATATCATAAAAAACAAATAGAAGTCACAATTTCATAGAAATTAATAATAAATTAGTCAAATACGAGGGGGGATGGTGGTAGAGATTTTGGTAAGTTGTTTGTTGTTGGTTTCCAAAAATATAATTTTGCACAATTTTACCAAAACGAAAATTCGTAAAGAAAAGAACCGTTGAATTAAGCGTACGTTTGTTTGTGTTCATAATTAGGTGGGGATCCGTAACAAAACTAACCGGTATTTATCTCTAACAATTAGCAGGCACCGGAACAACAAAACCGTTGCTATTTGCGAAAATAACCGCTATAAATGCCTGCTAACTGTTGGATTGGTACAGCTGGCCGATTGCATGCGGACCTAATACGGGAGATGAGGAATCGCGTCGATGCGGCGATTTATGTTGCAAATTAATTTAACCCATTGAATGATGGAAGATGGATGAATAAATAAGTGACAGTTAGAAGCGATTTACATTTCTTCCAGTTTTTGATGTTTCAAAAAAAAATTAAACATAATAAATCCTTTATATTTATAATTATTCTTGTTTATATGATTATTTTTATTTATTATTTATTCTCAATCTATGTTTTTTGTTTATGTTTTTTTGTTGTTTTTTACCTTTTATTTAAATATAATTATGTAATGCGATGGTTTGGAGTTGTTGGAAAATCAATCCTATCAGCTAAACGTGTCTGATTCAATTAATTACTATTTTATGTATTCATGCGGTTGCTTATATATTTTTCTCGACTTTCTCGGCTCAATCGTATAGTTTAATGCTTGTACAGGGTGATTATCAATATTTATGTTTATCAATTTCGAAAAAAAAAATTCAACTTCCAGTTTGAAAAACAAAAACAATAAATAATTTACATAGTTAATTATGTAAGACCTGTCACACTCGATTTTCTTTCTTTTCTTAACATTTTTTTTTTGTTTTACATATATATTTTAAGGATGCAGGCTTTTTAAAGAGTCGCTATACAATTTTGGTTGAAAATGTCCATATCTTAAGTAGAATTTGATTGAAAAATGTTGAATTTTTACGCATTTCCGTCTAAATATTTGTTTTATTTTACCTAATCCTTTTTTTTAATGTTTGCCGCCATCTTGTGCCATAATACCGTTATTCGTGTTAAAAAAATTATTTAATTGATTTGAATATTTTAGCTATTTTTAAATGTAAGCACACACACGAAATCACAAACCAATTTAATTTAATTTCTTTCGATTTCAACAATGAAATCAGCTTTTGATACATTTTTTTATGTATTTCTAATTATTTGTTATTAATTCACTGATTTTAAATAAGAAATAAAATTAAAATCTGCTGAGAATTTCGTCTCGCAGTAATTGTTGCTATTTTTAACGCTAACTGTCAAACGTCACACAAAAAATTGATCTAACTTTGTTGTTTTAAAACGGTAAATTATGGTTAACCGTTTGAATTGTGTCGACAAGTCGGTCGCACGTGCAAAATTTTCGCTAAAATTTATGGGTAACGAAAGAAAACAATTTATCGATCCTTTAGAAGGACCATTCATCTAATTATTGGGAGCACACGAATCTTGAATTGGGCACAAAATGCGCGGCAGTGACATAAATCCCTTTTCCCCATCCACGGAGCTCACAATATCTCTGGATCAACTAATTGGTTGTTTGTTTTGTTTTAAGCTTATCCCTAAATGATGTCTCTTCATAGAATATATCAATATAGTATTTGTTTGTTTTAAATAACTTAAAGATTAAAAACAGAATAAAGCAAATTAAAGGATGTCCTTAAAGAATTATAGAAAAAAAAAAGTTAGAAATTACCGTCAAAACTTATCTAAACGTATGATGCTCCTTAGCGCTGTGGCCGATCAGGAGTTCTGCTTGACGACAATGACGCCAGGTCGGATCTGTTGCTGCTGATGGATGATTTGGTGCTGCGTCGTCGGGTGCTTTTGCTGCTGATAGCCGGACGTGACGACAGTCGCGATGGCAATGTTATCATTCTGCTGTACAAATGTCTGGCCATTGGTGGCCACCGTCGCTGTAGCACCGGCCGGCAGCAGCGTGGCGCCGTTCGCACTGAACTTGTGGAATGCATTCATGTCGACTTGACGCTGCTGCTGCAGCGGCTTGTTGGTCAATGCCAGCGGCTTGTCCTGCATCTGGTGGCTGTCTTTGGCGGCTGTGACGGCCGCCGCCGCCTCTGTCATCTCGCCAAACATATGGTCACCCTCTAGATGTCGAATCGCTTCGACAATTGTCTCCAGATTCTGTCGCGATGTGCTGGCGTTGAACATGCGCGCTTGAGATTTACGCGATTCAGCGCTGCTGCTGTTGCTGCTGGCGCTGCTGCTGCTGCTGCTGCTGCCGCTGCTGGCGTTAACGTTGACGCCATTCTGTGCGATGGCGCCGGCCGATGTGACAACGACGCGTGTACTTGTGCTGTGCGCATTTGTGGTGGGTGAGTTGTTCTTGCCATTCTCCTGATGCTTAATGATGATGGTGTTCTTCTTCTGCAGTGATCCCGGCGAGTTGATTCGCTCCACCTCGACTTTGGGCTCGGCTTTGATGACCGCCTCAAGTATGGGTAGTCGTGACTCCAGCTTGGCGTGGTGCTGCTGCTGCACTGTGTGCTCGACAATCTCCTCCTTAATGGGAATACGTTCGTGTATGAGATCGGGTGTCATGGTGCGCGAGTCGCTATCATCAATGTCGTCGTCTGTCTCCATGCCATCATCCTGGATGATGTCCTCCTCGATGACCACCTCCTGTGTGTGAAAGACGCGCGGCAGCGAGTCGACAGACACCAGCCGCACATTCTCCATGTCGTGCATGGTCGCCATTTTGCCATCCTGTTGGTGAATTATGGAGACGGCCACTTGGTTATCGTCAATCACATCACGGAAATTATCGGTGTGCTCAATTACCTCAGAATGTGGATACTCCATAGTAACACGATCCGGATATAATTGACACTCGATCTCGCGGATGCGCTCCTCCAACATTAGATTCTTTCGTCGTTCACTGTCCAACAGTGTTTTCAGATCGTTGATCTCCTTGTGGGACGTGGGTAGCGCTGATTTGGTGACACCACCGGCGGCAATTGTCATCGGCTCCGGCGACATGCACAGGCCCTCGTCCGACGAGTCGAAGTTACCCTGCTGGCCGCCAATAAAGACATTGTCGATTTTGCGTTTCTTGTGTGTCGCATGATCCACGCCACCGCCACCGCCGCCTCCTCCTCCTCCGCCGCCCTCACACGACTGCGTTAAGCGTCGCTTCAGCTGGCAGTTTTGCGACAGCAGAGTCGTCCTTTCTCGCTCCAAATCGGCTATGTGCTGGGCTGTTTGCTGCAGTATTGCCGCCTAAAATTCAAAAAAAACATTTATCAGTAATCGAAAACATTTTAAACTAAATTAAAAATTAAACGCGTGTCCCTACCCTCAAAAATTTACATAAAAAGGGGACGATTGAATATGCCGACCATCTGTCCAAACTTGACCTTCAATTGAATCGAGGGGACAACCTGGCCAACTTGTGAAAGCAATTAAGTGCACAAATGCACGCACCATTCAGTCATACAAAGGAATAATTGGAAAAAAGTGCAACAATCCACCTTGCCACGCCGCGTGTTTTGCATAATCCGTGAGGCGACGCGCACTGCCAGCAACAGATTGCCACGTCGCGTCGTCCATCTAGGGAAATCAGTTTGAGGTGACTGCAATTACATTTTATTGTCAAATTCCACATAGCAAAATGGAACAAACACATAATTTATCGTCGTCTATGTTTGATGCTAATGAAATGCGCAACATAAACATTTAATGACTGCGTAGATTAAAAGTCCTCAAAAGGCCAGCGAAATTAAGTCATTTCAGCGAGTACAATCTTATAAGACGTTCATAGTCATTTCGATAATTGATTTATGAATTAATCCAGATTAGCCCCCCAGCTGTTCCGAGGCTAAATTTGCACTCGTCTGACACCAAAAGCGCACGCAACACATGCACAAATGCAACGCTAAAAATACACACAGTTTGGGCAGTATGTGCAGTGTCTGCGTCTTGGGTGCCAGACAATTTATGCTGCAGCAAAAATTTATGTAATGACAAATGAAATGAATGGCCGCACGAAACCAGGAAGCAGTAACAAATCTCGAAGACTCCTACAGCAGCGAGCGGCGACACACATTCGTTAATCATACACGTCTGCAGCATAAAACAAGTTAATTGAAAGTGCAGGAGCATAAAAGCACATTTTAATGTTGGGAGAAATTGCAGTGGGCACTGCAGCCTGACATTGAAATGCATTAGGTGTAGCAGTAAAAAGCTTTCTAATCGTTTAGCCAGCCGTCAATTCATTAAGGACATCGATCGTCAATCATAATTCATCAGAACATTTACAGCAACCGTAGTCGTCGAACGTCGACCGTCATCGGGCCCGGCCCGGCTTCATTGCATTTTCTATTGTGTATGGTCATGGCTGTGAGAGAGATGGCCTCTGACGACGGCCTGGTACGCGTCCGCCCGCACCGCGTCTACCACTGTCAAATGTGCATTCACCATTACTACAGCCGCCTATAGACGGTCAGTCGACCCGAACCGCTTCCCACCGTCCAGTCCGACGGCACTCCCTCGCTACACATCGTCGCCATGCACTTAGAGGAGCTCGCCATCTTATGTTTCATTTTATATATTTTAAGCTATTGACTTGTTCTATCATTATTTTAGTTGCGTGTACAGCCTACATAACCATTTAATGGCCGTTCGTCGGCGTTAGCACCCCACCCCATCCACCCCTCCACCTCCACACCGTCGTCAAAGTGCATTCGGCTGCCGGCGAAACCGCGAGTCAGTTCCCCCTTCACATGCAATTAGTTGGACGCGAGGCGGCGAAATCTAATTATACATTGACGCGGTGAGATGAGGCCAAACGGGAGAGGTGGAGACAGATCAAATAATGAGCGTCAATTGTTTAAAATAGATAAATACAACGAAACGAGTATGCAGTTTCGTTGAGTCTGACTTTGTTGCGCTTTGGCGTTTTATAAATAGAAATAGAATCATTAGCGCGAACTTTAGCGACGCCAACCATCGGTGGTGATGGGCAATTTCTTATATTGATAAATGAGACGCAATTTGCACGTGAGGACGTCTTCAGTTGCTAGGTCAGTTATTTCGTTGAATTATGGTGATAGCTTGAACTTGATGATCTCACAATCACGTGTCAGAAAAGCAGCAAAATGCAGCGTTTGACGTAATCACCGCAATGGAAATTCAATCGCATGCAAATGAAAATTGTGCGCGTGTGGCGCCACTGTCTAACCTTCCTCAAGAAATTTCGCTGTGAGACTTGCCTCACAGCAAATGTGGCGAGGAAGTGCGATTTTTCGTTCAAATTTGTCGCAGTACTTGACGACGACCTTTTCTGTTCGTCAATAATTCGCTACAAAAACGAATTTCAAGTCGCTACCGTAACTCAATTTACCGTAACTAAAAAAAAAAAAAATCTAAAAAATTGATATAACCATAAAACGTTGGTATTTAACTATAAACTGCCATGTCACATGGGTTGGCGCCAAGTAATTTGCGCGGCTGCCCGCGTGCGCTTGTTTACGTCACACGAATCAATTGCTCACGATAAACGCAGCAAAACAACCAGCAACATACAAAAAAAAAACAGTCCGGCATTTTAAATTGCTTTCAATCATTTTTATATGCTGCAATTCGTCAGGGAGCATGACAAACAATAACAAACATAAATAATAAGCATAAAAAATGACGTGCGCGTTAATGCAAACGTCAAAGTCTAATGAAATACGGCCCGCTGGAAAATGACAACTCATCAATTGCGTGGTTCTAGATGAGCGTTCTAGTCCCGGCCTTCGAGATTCACCTGAGCATACAAACGAACTGGCTTCGACTGGATTCGTCTCCTCTCCTAAGAAGTCAAATTCTGTATGCAGATGAGGCGAACATGTCGATCAAAGATTCTTTGAAATTTTAAGTTGTTTACGTTTTTTTTATTCTTCTTACATGTTTTGTGCATAAAATTCAGCCAAAAGGAGTGGTCGTCTCAACGTGCTCTGGACAGCGTCGACTTGGGAGTGAATTTTAGAGAACAAGAAATGAACACGCGGTGGACTTGTGCAGATTAATGCCAAACAACAACAAAGGTGGGGTGCCTGGAATGTTCTCTGTACGACCAAGAATTCGATCAGGGGGGGACAAGGGCGACATGCAAGGCAACAACAAGCTGCCATCATGAGCGGGAACGTCAAAAAGTGACAAGAAGCCTCGTATGGATAAATTTTAAGTAAAAAAAGTGCGCAAGACTGCAAAATTCATTATAATTTACACAAAGCTTTATTGCGGAATTGTTGTTTTGCTGCCTCTTTGGGCTGACTTTTTTTGTTTTCGTTCTTTTCCCCCCGTTTTACGACGTGATTCTCATTTGCCTTCGTTTTCATATTCATCATTGTACTTGTTGTTTGTAGTATTTTTACGCTATTAGCGTGCGTTTTTTCCAACCGTTTCTTGCCAATAATATGAATTGGAAATATTGTGGCGGCGCCTATGCGGTGTTGGGTCAAAGCTGTGAGAACACGTGACGTGGGTTGTGTAGAGGCGCTACACATCAATCATGTGGCGGTGACGGCAGGTGGGAGAGGGGGTGAGAGGATTTAAATTGCAGAATGGCGCCGAAATGATTAGATGCAGCACTGTCACGCTGCCAATTAGCTTGGAAACATTGATTTTAAGCTTATTTGTGCTATCCTAACCTAAAAATTTATTTTTTAATAAAAATTGGTTTTCTTTTGTAACATTTTCTTTAAGAATCGTCGAAAAAACGTAATTTTCTAACCTAAAAATTATTGTTTTAACTAGTTTCACCAACATAACCATCAAAAATTTGACCTTTAAATACCTTCGACGTCACACAATCGATTGAATTTATCTAACAGTACCACATGGCCACTCAGATCATGATCGACGATCACCCAAGAAGCGCCACAACTACAAGCGCACACGCGTTTTTCGCGCCAACAACGCAAATTCAACGACGTAGTAACGTTCGTTCGCCAGTCCCCATATGTTCATTATGTTTTATGTTTATATACAGATATATTTACATTTGTCAGTTCGCATAGCATTTAAATGCTGTAACCGAAGGACACAAGTTCTTTCACCTGCAGCATACAATGCCCAACATACGCGTCGCCGCATACACGGACACCGCATATATTTGCACGTGCTTTACGCAAACGAACCAGCATGATGCCTCCCTACCCACCACCACCTCCCCCCAAATGTTTTGTAGCAAAAGACGTTGCGTATTATGGAGAGAAAAAGAAGCAGAAGTAGCAGAAACGAGGTGTTTCAGCACATGCGCAAACTAAATTTCATTAAAAGCACAATCTTTTGTGGGAAATTGCGCGTCTCCCTGTGCAGCAATGCAGGTAAAAGTGCGCCATGGACGCCACCTTGGATGTCTGGATATGAAATTTTATGCACTTTTCAATGCTTTTATGGTTGACAGTAAAAATGGT
Source organism: Sylvicola fuscatus (assembly GCA_026546915.1). NCBI lineage: Eukaryota > Metazoa > Arthropoda > Insecta > Diptera > Anisopodidae > Sylvicola > Sylvicola fuscatus. The sequence goes on along the minus strand of JANSTS010008472.1, from coordinate 49,726 downwards.
TGGCGCCAATAAGTGGTTATTTGTACCCTTAGCTGCAGTGACCTTTGTTCGGCGCTCGCAATTCTAACGGCAACACTTCCAATCAATTGAGACTAGGTAATTTAATGCTCAGTCACGTTCTGCCCATTGAGTGAATTTAAACCCGAAAAATGGAAGGAAATATTGTTCTTGTCGTAAATAGCATACTATTAGGGGCCAAAACAATGCAATGAAGCACGTGCCGAAACGGACTTCTGTCAATCAACTACGACGGATAAATGGGAAATATTACCAACCCAAAATGCCATGACAATCGGTCATAAAAATCAAGTGAGAATCCATTAAAATCGCCACTGCGATACAGGATACTTGATAAAACCTAATCATCGCAACAGTCAATTTAACACAAATTACATTTGATTGGGGAGTTGAGATTAGCCATCCACGCCACTGGGCGTCCGTTGTTTACTAATGCTGATGGATGACTGTCGACGCCCACCTGCATTCACGAAAACGCAACAACAACAAAAGTGCCACCACCGCCAGGAAATCAGCGTTCACACACCAAATTGAGATGAAAAAAAGTCACATCAATGACGCCATTAGGAGCTGGTGAGTCCGGCGTGGTTCTGCGGCATTATTGGCCAGCTGTTCTAATACGCGACCGGATCAACTTCCTCCATAGCCATATACGCACACAGCCAATTGCCCACATATCTATAAAGATTTATTTTCGCCAACATTCCGCATGACTCTAGGCGGTGCGAGTGGGTGGGCGAATTATGGCCGGGTTTTTGACTCTCTGTTGTTGCTGTTTCTTCTATTTCTTCTTCTTCCTTATTTTTTTATTGCCTTTTAGTCTTCATCTGAACAGTTATGATATGACAAAGGCGTAGGAACATATCAATTAAATGACTTTACGTTATTCCCGCTGCTTTGACGTCACTACAATGCGTTGCAGAACTGTCACTGCGCAAGACACTCGTCAATAGTTTGTTTAATTGATGTAATGTCAATACATTTGCGGTTATTTACTTCGTTACCATGCGATTATTATTTTTTTCTATTTTAGGTTAAGTATGAATTTTCTAAGTCGGAAACTGAATTTGGATTAAATAGACAAATCCTGACACCTATTCATAACCAAAACAAAACACAGCCGACAATGTGACAGCATTGACGTGACCAACCGGTCATATAAATATAATAATGGGGCAACACGTGCTGACCATAAATACTACACATTAATATTATGTCAGTAAATAGGCCTGCCATGTAAAGTGACACATGTGCTAATTGAATTAGTCTCGGATGCCTTTAGTTGGTAATCATTTTTTCGTCTTGTTCTTCGGATTGTTGCGGGAACAAAATATCACTTTTTGTTTTGCGTCTTGAGATGGAAGTGGAATCTATAGACAAGTTGGAGAATAGGCGGATGCAATGAAAACAATAAGTTGTCATCGATATCAAGATGTCATCGTAACTTTTTCATTCATTAAGTATTTATGTGTAATTTTTTCCATTCGTTAAGTATTTTACCCTATTTTTATTTCCATTCGTTACATATTTTATCGTAAAGTATTTTATCAAAAAACTTTTATCCGTTAAGTATTTTTTGCGTGATTTTATGATTTGTAAAGTAATTTCCATTAACTATTGCTTGAGTACAAACAAAATTCAATTTTAAAATTCTTGAAGATAAGCTATTAGAAATATTTTACTTAAGTTGCATTATCATCTTACAACAAAAAATAAAACAAAACCAGCCGGCCAATTAAAACAAAAAACCATATGATTTAATTCAGACACACAGCTTCGCATTATTAATTCGCAGCTTTCCTTACAACAAATCCGACTTTATCGCCGAAGCAAGCTGGCGACCCACCGAAGAAGAAGAAGAAGAAGAAAACAGTGGGAAAGAAGTGCGCAAAAAAATGCGAAAAATCATTTTATTTTTAGATCAAGGCTGCAGATCTCATTTACTGATTAAGTGAAATATATGAGCTTGACGCACATTTATTCATGTGCACGAATTTCACATATGTGCCGCCGACTGTCGATGGCGTTCGCTGGCTACTTCTTCGTCGTATTCACATGTTTTTAAGCTTTAAAATGATAATCCTTAAATTCATTTTTAAGCTGACATTTAGGGACCGTTAGTTTAATAATGATATCTTAAAGAATTGAGGGAAAAAAATTACTACAAGGTTTAAGTACTTGTGTACTCATAATTAAACCGATAACAAACAAAATGATGAAGAAGCATTCTAGCTATGAGTTTTCTCTGTCTCTCTCTCGCTCTCGCAGCAAAGCAAATGCTGTCATCTCTCTCAACGGAACAGCTTTGAGCAAATAGTAGCTTAAGTGTACACAAAGTCGTGATGCTGATAGTTACATTGTATTAAGGGAGGCCGGCCTTTAACGCCAATCACATGTTCACATGACTCTGAAAAGGAAAATCCAGCAAACCGCAAATAAACAGTTAGTTAGTTAGCACACTTAATTATGAACACATGTGGCTGTGGGTCTCCTCGCTTTTTGCGCGCGTCCAAGGTTACGCATTAACGTCGCAAATATATGCAAATGTAAAATTACTTAGAAGTGCAAATCAACAAATGTTTGCTCACACGTTGGATTCAATCAAGCGCACAAATGAAAGCCTCCCCACCACCACTCAGTCGGGGCATGCCTAAAAAACTGTCTCGAAGACATTGAGCGCCACGATGTAGTGCACTTCATGTCCTAATGAGGAATGAATTCATAAGATTGACGAACGACCATTATCAACTGAACAATGTTAGGGATTGCATGTATTTAATGGCATCTTGACGAGTGTAAAAGTCATAATAAGCGAAAGATAAGAATTGCAACAGTTTAATCAATGCAATATGCAAAACACGGCGGCCGTTTGTATGCAAATTGCAAATGAGTGCATGCATAAATAATTAAATTGCGCTATCTAATTGCCAGTTTGATGCACCACAGACAATGCAGTTAACAATGAGGCATTTTGAAAGAGTCTGGGTGCAGTGGTATGCGTGTTCGGTGCTAAGATGCAGTGACTTAAGAGGGGGGGGGGCTAACTAGCGTCAAGAATCCAATGCGGTTATGTCTATTTTTAGAAGCGGTTAGAGACGTTGCAATTTCTGCTATTCTGTCTTGGCCTGGCGGTGGGTGATTCATATGGATGTTAAAATGGATTTAAGAGGCCCTAACAATGTAGACTTCGAATATTCTTTCAATTACTAGACCTTAATGAATTGATGCGTGAAGATCTTAGGTGGATTCGATAGTGAAACGGTTTGTTCAACACATCAATTTGACGTGACATTTTAGACTTTTATCGCCAGACCTGCATGTAATGCGATACCGTCACTGAGTAGACAAGACAATCCTCTTAAGTAGGCATTAAGAATACATTGAAGTAAGTGAAAAACAAATTGAGTATAGCGCCATATCATATGATCCACGAGTATTTGTTGCACGAAAACGCAAAAGCGCGACGCCTTCGACGAAAAACTCGTAGCCATGACGCGCGTCTCTTGCGTGGCCCCACTCCAGGAGCATCCCGAAGTTGCCAACTGATTTTCTGTCTAAAAAGACGGTCGTATGTTGTTCCTTGCTCTTATTTGTTCTCATGCTTGTGGTGCAAACATTTTTTTTAAGGAATGTCTTCAATGACATCATTTCAATGTGTCTCCAAAGACTTTTATCTACCTGTAAGCAACAGATGAATGCCGCCTTTGCATTGAAACAACTCCTCAAAAGGTTTGCTGCATACAAAAGAATCGGTTAATGGAATTTTACCTGTCCATGTCTGTATTCGTGTGCTAAACTTCGCAGAAATTCAACATGATGCACACCGAAACGGAAATACCAACACAAGTTGCTGCGTAGTAAAACTGCACAGCGGCGGCACTCCACTTGGAATGGCCAGTTGGACGCGGCAGCGACAGCCGAAAAACTAAAATGGCCGACGAATTGATAGCGATGCGGCGAGAGGCACCACGTGCTCGATGGAAAATTGGCGGCAACATTTATTGGAACGCGCGGCAAAATGGCGGCGCCGTCAAGTGATTTTGCGCGCTTTACGTTTTTCGCAATTTCACACTGACAAGAAATTGTATGCAAATGACTTCTGGTAGCTAAAGCAATTATGATTTGCATACAAACGGAGCCGGCTGATTTAGTGAAAACGGATGCGACAAATAATCAGCCCATATGGAATTTCCACACGAGGCGTGTGTGTAAATTTGTAAATATAAATGTCTCAATGTTTCGCACGTAATCAGCTGACAAGTGTCTCGGTGCCGCTACTATTTTCATTCGAAATCGGCGATTATGTGTGTTTTGTTTAGCCTATCCAATCTTTAATAATAATTACAGCTGGGGGAATAAATCAATTTCGCGTTCAAATCCGCAGCTGATAAAGCTGATAAACGGCTGATTCGGCGAAACACTTTGCATTATGCTATTGCGTCAATCTGGCCCGACACGTGCCGACTCTTTCATAATTTCAGCGGCGTACAGTCATATGACCGTCGCAATTGAGAATTGGTAATCTATCCCCCCAAACTGGGGAGCAACAACAACACAGGAACGATAAAAAAGCTGCTTACAGCATCGACGCGCGTTTAAAAATAGCAAAAATGCACGGCGAAAAGTGTTCGCGTAAAAATCAGTCGGCGCGGCATATTAACCCGGTGAATGTAGAAACGCGGCGCGCCAATCTCGTCGTCGCTACATATGGTCGGTATACGCTAGTCATATGGTAAAACTAGCGTAAGTGTGAAAGTACAGGCCCAACAGCTGCCAAATGCGAAACGTGGTGGGCGCGACAGAGACAACGCGTCTCTGTGTCAGCCCGATTGTACATTATAAATATTATGGGAATGCGGCGAAGAAGACGATGTACTCAAAGTACAGTCGTCACAAAAACATTTAGCTATCAGGCTGTAGCACAGGCGGCGGCTCAGCCATCGCGTTGCCGCTTATAAAACACGAATGGGCGATGCCATTGCACGCGCTGCCATCCATATAGACGCGGCAATACCAACGCACCAGCCGTACTCACGACTGTACGTACACGCGCGTTTTACTAGAAACATCACCGGCCACACACACATTGACACACTCGTCCCCACTAGCACGACTCACTACTACCAGCACACATGTCCACATGTTCGGTATTCCGGTTCGCGCGTACAATTGTGACCGGCCAACAGCTGGATCCAAGCGACTGTACTTCGGATGCGCGCGCATGCTACACACACCAATGCAGATTAAATGCGGTTGGTAGCGTCTGGCTGTAGTTAAAACAGTCGTAGCTCAGAGCTGAGCTACAATTTCGTTACTTGAAAAGGAAGAAGAACTAAAAAAGTTATTCCATTCCCAGGTTCCGCTTCAATTCAAATACCAAAGAACCACAACTACATAGGCGGCAAACGCTACACGAGAATGTTCTAATCGGCCGGCCAGTGCAGCTTATACACTGGGAAAAGGTAAATTCCCCATTCTGTTTTCGTATGATTTTTTTTTTCTTTTTTTACTTCTTTTAAATCGTCTATTTCCTCTTCTACGACGTTAGATTCTCAAGGCTTCAACACAACAAGCCACAGCTGAGAAGCCGTCTTTACTTTGTTAGGGCCATTTTTAAAAAACACTCACCAGTTCTTGTTTTGGAGGCAATGGAAAATTTCGAAATCTCCACAATAAAAATGTTTACCAGACTGTACTGTCACACATGAATAACATGCAAGATATCGTCCTAAGATGAGCATTGAACCGCCTTACATACGAAATAACAATGAAACAAGATAATTGTTGGCTAGAACGCAAGAACATCGCCGTCGATATATGTGCAGCTTTTGTGTCTGCTGCAGTCGAAATACAAACACCTCTAGTCAATTGCATGCGAGCGGAGAGACACATGTTTTGTTCTATTGTGTGGTGCCCAGCCATCTGTTCCGACATTTACACAACACACCGGCCGAGGTGTACACATATGTTTCGTAATCGGCTTGCAATTTTGTTTGCAGACAATGGGAATGGGAATGGGAATTGCGAATGCCGCCACAAATGGTGATGCACTCAGTTGATAGGTCACCATTATTGCAGCCACATTTGTTGGGTGATTGGCAAATAAATTCGATTTTGTCGTTTCGAATTGATATTTCGCAAATTTTTGGTATTCGAATGTGCTAAAATGTTGTTTTATTTATTTGCTTGTAAGTTGTTTTCGAAAATTTCGAGCAGAATTGTTGTCATATAATATTTTTATAATTATTATTAAATTTAATATTTTTGAAAATAGTTTCGAATTAATGAAATTGTTTAAAAGTACTAAATTTTAACAGAAAATTATGAAAAATAAATATTATCGAATTAAAAATAAAGTAGGTACAATCCGACTGCAGAATATAATAAAAATTACCACAAAATTAGGAAAAAAAACATATTTTCGATTAAAAAGTAGCACAAATCCAAGTGCAGAGTTTTTTTTTTTGGTAATAAATATTTGCGAAAAATACCAACATACAATCAGTACAGCTAATAATATCAACAAACAGTATTAATGCAAAAGCGACCTCAAGAATGCGGACTAAATCGTGTTTGGAGAATGGAATTTGTAAAGCGGAGATCAGCTGGAGAGCTCAAGCGCGCGCGCGGGAACATATCAATAGAATGGAGTGGAAAAAATTTGATCAGATGGAATATGCGCATTAGAGTTCGTGCACCTGAATCAGTACAAAGCCGCACAAAAGGTGATAAGACAGCAACACAAAATATAAACTTAAAACAAAACCGAAAAACGGATAAAACGGCACGCACGTGTTGCCTATCATAAAATGCGCGCCATTTTTAGTGTCCATCTAGCACAACAAAACTGGCATTTGTGAGTGCGATGACGCAACTGACTCAAGCTGAATGCGATGATCGCATGTGCATTTCGTCGAAAACGATTATCGCACACAAAATTATCATGAATACCGAAAATCGCGTCCCACCCACAAAGCGATGCAATATTGGGCCGCGCAGTTTCGAGTTGGCAAATTTCAATGTGTCGATTGTTGTGCGGTCACACACAACTATTTCAGGCAAACAATTTCGAACATGACCACAGGCTTGAAAAGAGAGGAAAGAGAGGAGAAAAAGCCAAGAGCAACCAAAACAGATTTAAAGCAATCACACAGGCGAGGCCACAAGATCTCGACTACACGATCATTTTGTGAATGAGAAGGTTTTTTGATATTCGGCGTGCCGTACAAACATTGACGTCATTCACGTTTACCGATTGGTGAAAACAAAAATTCCCTATTCGAAATTGAACGGCTGCTGCGCCATCATCAGGTGTGAGTCATGGTGAATGATTGAGCGCCGCGCAATTTGATCACATTTACCACTTATGGAGCAACCATATGACTATCGAATTCCATGAATACCGAAAGATATCGCCTGGATGATGTCATGTGAATCGGATCCCACCGAATATCATATGTTTCGCGCGAACTGTAAGTGACTCGTTAGCGCCAATTACAAACAATAAACAAACAGCTGATATTGATTCAGATAAAAAACGATTACAAGTCAGACCAAGGCGTCTCTCTCTCCGGCGCCTTCCAATCTCTACGATGATAACATAAGCAGATTACCGTGGAATGAACGGAAATGGCGACGCGTTCAGATTCCATTGTTTTGCCGCGCCTGAACTGGGAGCTTTTGCACCAGTCACCAGCTGATACCCCTCCTAGGCGGTGATATATGCCATGACATCACAGTCTTATTGATTCTATGCGTCAATTCAGCTCAAATGGGGAAATTCAAGATGTGGGGAGAGACGAGGCGCGCCAGATTCAAATGGGTAGGAATTGCGCGCAAAATTGACATTCCTAAGTAATGAGTGGCTCTGTCATATGTTCCATATCAAACGGCGATGAGCGGCAAACGCGCAGTGCCAGTCGAACGGCGGAGTGGCGACGGCGGGTGGGGGGGTTAGGCCTCTATTCTGAAGATATCAGCGGTTGGAAGTCCACGATCGCAATTTGCACAGAAAAATACACGCGCCACCGAAGAACATTTTCTTGTACGAGTATGTACTTTGAGACGATAAACTGGAAACGTACGATCGGCCGTCGAGTCAGCAGCCCGATTGGAATGTTTGCTGGTTACTCAATGAAAAATAATAAAACGAAGGCAGAAAGAAGTGCTTCGATGGAAAAATACATTGTTGGTGAGATGAGACGGAGGGAAGGAGACAGAGACGCCTCAGGAATGCGATCGTTTCTTTATCTCACGTGTAAGTTTTGTTAGGCGAAGTGGAAGCGGACCGCGATTCGCCCCAGCAGCATGAGGCCGGTCTGCATTTTATTGCGGCGCGATCACTGATCACCCCTCCCCTCCCCTTTCCGCCCGACCCCCCACCCCGTCATACTATTCGCAGTTCTGATCTATTTTAAAGGCCGCGCACCACGTTTAATTGCTGCACGAGGCAACATAAAACGGCGCAGACATCAATTGAGCGGGAAAATCGATCGCAGTTTACGACATAATTTATTACCAACATAGAGTATTAGTTGATTTGATTTTTGTTTATGGCAGCATACAACTAGTTCGAACGTTGCACTCGCCGCGCGGCGCGGCGCACTAATTGCCTGAATGCCACGCGGCGAAAGAATTTGCGCGGCGCGGTGAATTGGTTGCATTGGTGAGATGCCAATCTAATGCAGTCATTCACCTGATCTCAAGTTGAATATGCATATTTTGCAATTAATCATCCAAGAAGGTTATGAAAACACAACAAAAACAATCTTCAGGTGAGAAAATCACCAGCGAATTGGGAACAGCTGGACGAGGAACGTTTCACCGAAAAGCTTGTTGCCATGTTTTCGTAGAATTGAACACAACAAACAGGTGAATTAATGACTGACATGCGCGCAAACAAACTTTTTAGCCGCAAAAGCTTTGCGTAATCATCAATTGCCGCCATTTTGCAGCGCGTGAGTGCGCGCGCGCGCGCGATCACTGATCCTCGCTGTCGCTAACACACGCACACAAACGCGCCAATTCGTCAGTGCGTTCATTCTTCGGGCCGAATTCGCGCGCATATTTTTAGTCAATTTAAAAGACCGACAAAAGTCCAAGTCATGTGTTCGTCTCGGTACGGATACGCCATGATGACATCGCGTACATCGCATAGAAATATACGTGCAAAGGAAACTGTGGGAATATATACCATGTGATTATTCCACCATATGTTTATTTATAGGTGAAATACACCACACAGGTCATAATGGGTGTGTGAAATGCGCAGCTCTCAAAATCACCTGATTCACAGAAAGTGTTTGAGTCATGCGGCGCCTTAACAATATTGTAAATAGACAATTTTAGGTTAGGAAACGACGAATCGGTTAATTATAAGCAACAAATTTCCTGCAGAGCGGCTCTTTAAATTCGTTGCAGCTGTCGGGAGGAAATTACGATTGCGATTTACTGCAATTTCGTGCATACATTGTATGCGAAGGTTGTGCAATGAATTTACAAAGTCTGTGGCCATTCAGTTGAATTGTGGGCGTCACCGATTCGCACGAACGCAGTCGCGGCTGTAAGTGATGTGCACAACACAATGCAAACAAGATGAGTTTTTTTTTTTTTAAATATATAATCGCAAATGCAATTCTTGTACATGCATCATTCGCATCAAT